>JAOSBK010000006.1:1361335-1386599 GCA_027568895.1 Erythroxylum shatona | reverse complement strand
TATGATGCCTTTTTCTTTTCTAATTTGCTAATTTGCACATCATTTAACTAAAATTTGACCAAAACAACTTGAAGGGTATCCCTTAATCTTTTTTTTTTGTTTAATGTTAGAATTTTATTTAATAAATATTTTTAGTTTGTAATGACCCAATATTTTAATTTTAAGCTTTTCATTAAAATATATTTTATAAAATAAGATAAGTTCTTTGTGACTATTTCTACACAAAACAAAGGTCGTGACAAAGAAGTGTGAAGATCAAGCATGGTGAACAGTCTAAGTTCGTTGAAATTAACCAAAATTACATCATTGAAATGGAGAGTTGGTCGGATCTTTATTTGAAATCCAATCAAACTAAACTTAACTTAGGTCAAACCAAACTCCGATGGATGATCGAATCATTGTAATTATCACCAATATGGAACAATGTGGAAAAAAGAGAGTATAAAATCATGATCCTAAAGAGAGACTGTGGAAACTAAACATGTTGGTGTAAGTGGTTCAGCACTCTCATTCCTTAACTAGAAATCTCGAGTTCGAGTTCTGAGAATGAAAAAATTTGTTTGACCAGTACTTTATCCCTTACAGGCTGATTCGGTGCGAGCAGGAATTAATCTGATAGTGGATGGCTTAAAGGCGCCTTTTTATAATTGGGATTCTCTTAAGACAACTCGTAGTCTAAAAAAAAGAAGAGAGAGACTGTGGAAAGTGGGAATTGGCTTAGAATAAGCACAAAAGTAGATGGAATCCAAGAGAGGAATAAGTAAAAGAGAGAAGCTTACACTAAAATGCTAAAGACAAGCAAGAGAAGATGAGCTAAAGCTGTTTTTGAAGGTGCAAAGTGGTTGGGGTCCCTCCAAATGAGGTGTATAGTTCTCTTTACATTTCCTTCTGTTCATTTTCACCCATTAAACCCTTTCGTATAGACAAAGCAAAGGTTCGAAAATAAGTATTCTAAAAACTTATATTCATACATACATATATACATAAGTATGTATAAGTTAAATCAGTAAAATAAGAGATTTAATGTTTAAAAATTTTAATCAATATTATGTTGTTGTAAAATTGGTTAAAAATTAAAAAATTAAAATATAAATGAACAAAAATGTCGTTAACTATCGAATAAATTAAAGCTTAATTAAAAAAATTAAATAAAAATTAATTAGTTTATTTTGGTTTATGAAAACCCATTCCTTCATGAAAATTGGTTGGTTACTTAACAAAATGAATGATTTAAAATAATAAGGATTGTCAAAATAAATAAAACTAAAAAATTAAAAATTGAATAAAAATGTTAACTGATTCAAGAGTTTAATTATTAAACCAGCTAAATCGGTTCAATTTTTAAAAATAAAAATGTTAACCTTAAAACGTAATTAAGTAATAATCTTTAATAATTGATTCTTATAGGGCGTATAATTTCTAAAAAAGGGAATACAGGCGTTCAAAAAAACATATTTTTTTAAAATTATTTGATGAATTAATGATTCAAAATTAGCTCAAATAATCTGTTAGATATTTCACAATCTATAGAACAATATCACGTAGATTATGTTAAACAGGATTGTTTCATATGTATATAAAACAAAGAATTACGTACTTAGATTCTTGTTGCAATTTCATCAATTAAAGAATTTTTTGTTACCAACTTTAATTGCAGAGATCTTCTTGTTACCTACGAAAAACCGCACAACAAAACATACACTCAAATGTATATACATATATCGTTCCGTTTTTTATATAACTATCTTTTGTAGTTATTTTAAGAGTATTAACTATTATACCCTTCGCGGGTGTATATGTGTCATTATAATCCGTATTTCAAGAGCATTAACTATTATACCCTTCACGGGTGTATACAAGTCATTATGATCCGTAGAAAGTCTTTTTATTATCCATCAACATTCTCCTTCTCCATTTTTTGTGATATATTTTTTAAAATATTTAACTTAAAAATATACATATTATAAATTAATAATAAGAAAAAGCCTTGGTCTTGTCCATTATTATTCACATCCTCTCTTACTTTTGGAATCATTAGCCACTTCTCTCTGTACTATTGTCTCTTCACCTGCATGATATGGTCATTTTAAAGAACTCTTCACTTTACAAGGACCCTGCAGGCCTTTGATTAAAACTTTTTTGTATAAAGAGTTCAAACCATACATTTGATGCTAACGGTCTTGTGATTTTCCATGAAGATTTTATTGGTGTTGTATGTATAAATAATTGTCCATTTCTATAAGCTGGATAATTATTAATTATATTTTTAGTTTTTTAATAACTTGTTGATTAAGTTAGGTAATTCAATTCTAACAAAGGTAATAAAATGACTCAATAAATGATTTGAATTATTTGGTCGAAATTCAGAAAAAAAATATTCCAATTAATTTGAACCAAATCTATATGAAGCTTATGATGGAAAAGTTCGATATGAAAGCTATATATAAAGGTTCAAGTTTCCTTCAGTTGCTTATGTAATTCGTAAACATACAGATTCTCTAACCTGTTAAGAGCGCTTACGTCTTAAGAAAATAAAATAAATGCGTTAACTAAGTATCGGTGATCGACTTTTCCAAAGGTCCTAGAGAAATTGAAGCTCGTTTTAGCCTCGAAAACTGCTTTAGAATATCGCATGAAACTGAAATCAAGTATTTTATATATATATTTTTTAACCTTTTTATTAACGATCCGGGATATATAATAAAGTATATCTTACGTGTAACTTGGAGCATTTTCTTTGTATGTATGTCTAAGGTGCGCTATCATTCCATCTGGCAATGTGTTTTTTTTTAAATAATTTTCTTACTTCAATGTTCAATCCCTAAATTCTTAAATAAGTTTTAGTTGGGTTCGAAATCTAAAGGATTTCAATTTTTTTATTTGGATCGAGTTTTTCTGAAAATTAGAATGTAATTTATTTTTTAAATTTAGGCATAAACTCAACTTGAAATCTAATTTAATTAATTGAAAAAGTATTATCTAAATTCATAACAATTGATGTCCTCTAATCGAAATTTTATTTCAAAAATAACTTAAAAGTCAAATTTGTTATGCATTAAAATTTTATGGTTAATTGTTCGAATCAATTTATTCATTAATTTTAAATTATTGATTCTTTGTTCATAATTTATAAATTATTATATATAATGAAAATATTATTTAGTATGTATTTAAAAACTAATGTTATATATAATTATTATATATAAAAATAAAAAATTTATAAATTTCAGGCTATGTCCATAATTTTTTGAATAAAATTATTTTTGGTTTAAAATTTGAAGTTTAATAGAATTTTTAAAATTTAAGCTTAAACTCGTTCTAAAATATAATTAAATCAATTTTTATCTATTATCAAAATGTTATACAAATTATTATAAACTCAAAATTTTTAAATAGTTATATGTTCAAAAAAATATTATTAATTATTGAAATAAAAAATTTGATCTTAATTTTAAATTATCGACTCTCTTTTCATAATTTCAATATATACACATCAAAATTGGAATATTTATTTAATATGGGTTTCAAACATTAATTGTTATAAATTTTCAGTTCTTTCCATCCATTCTGACCAATCCCAAGTATCAATACACTTCACATGTACAATGCAAAATGTCTCGATTGAGAGCAAGTGATTAATCTTCTCAAGCCAAAAACAAACCATGGGATAATGTAATTATATATGTGACATCATTGATTGTCAAATCTCCTTTATAAAAGTTGTATTCCACTCGAAGTCTTATAAATATAATAATCATAAGAAGCCAACTTGGGTTTAAGTTATATTACATATAAGATCGAAACCTTCTTTTTTTATTAGGAAGAACGGAACAGATTACACAACGAGTCTAGGGAAATAAGTCTCTGATATATCCTCTAAAAAGATAAAGTGACACCTAATAGGTGTAGTATCAAAATAAGTGACTCATACATCAAAATGACCTGCATAGTTAGCAAATCAGTCGGCACATTTGTTGCTATCTCGATAGATATATTGATGTACAACAGCCACATTCCGAGTAAACAGTTCGTTAATACTCATGATTATAGGATTGAGAGCTATTGATCGGTTGTCTAAAGAAGATAGAATATTGATCACCACTATAGAATCCACTTCAAGTTCGATCCGGCAATAACTTAGATTCCACCCAAGCATGAGCCCAATAAATACTCCCCATAATTTAATAGATTGAAACCTTCTTTCGACCGTCACAAAGCGAGAGTTTTGTACTCTAAAATTTACCCTTTACTGTGTACTTAAAAAATAATGATTACCCACCTTTTGCGGGTCTAACTATTATTAAAATAAATCATAAGAAGCCACCTAGGGTTAAATTATAGTATATAGTTTGATATGATTCTAGGCGAAAGGAACAAAAGGTTATGGAAGAAGTTGGTGAGATAAAATGTTTTTAAGTTGATGCATTAATGTCTTTATTGTTGATAGACAATGACTTGATGCCTAACAGATCGATGAGTAGAGAGATTAGTGGGTCATTTTAGCGACAACCATACGAGCATGACAAGATCGGGCTTGTTCATATGTATGCAAAACCCATGTCATTGATTTAATAATTAAGCATGTCATTTTCAGGATAAACAAATATAGGTTGGAGATTTTAACGAGATAATGATATTTTATTAGTGGGTTTATGAAAATATTTTAATTGAATTTTTAAAAATTGATAAACTCTTAATATTAAAGCCCTGTTTGGTTGGATGTTAATTAATGGAATAGGACGGAACAGAACGGAACAAAATAGTTTATGATAGGATGGAATGTAGTATAGTAAAAAGTTGTTTGGGAGGGATGAAAGGGTTCATAATGTAATGTAGTGAAATGTTGTTTAGAAGATGAATGGAATTAAATGTAATGTATAATAAATGACTTTTATACGTAAAAATATTATTATTAATTATTTAACAAAATGTTTTATATTAAATATTATTATATTCTATTTAATATATTAATATTATGATTTCAGAGTTAGTATTAAGAAGAATTATTAAGGGTAAATTAGATAGTATGTATTTATTAGTTTACGTTTCATCCTAAATCATTCGAATCAGTAGTTTCTTATTTCCACTGTTTATGATATAATAGAACGTAACATGAAACCTTCTGTTTCCATCTCATTTCATTATGAAACTCTCAAACAAACGATAGAAGTGTGTTACGTTCCATCCCTAACCCCTCAACCAAACAGGGCCTAAGTAAACCTTAATTAGGATTGACACTTTAAACTTAACTCGATCCAAAAAATTTGAATTATAAGAATTAAATTGATCATTTTGCAAGTTTTGATTGACCCGACCTACTTCCAACCCTACTAGTTACAAACTTTATTTAGATGAGAAGAGAATATGACATTATTTGACACGAATTCTATTAGGGTTGGTAATGGGATATTGGTCATGATAGAGAGACATTTTAGGGTTTAGTCCGAGATGGAATTTGATCAAACATGATTTGATTCACTAAGCTCAGCCAAATCAATTAAAATTTTTATGATTGATCAAGTTTTAAAAAAACTTTTAAGTTCAAATTTAAATTTAATCAGATTTCAATACATGACTCAATATAGAATTCAATCAAATCATAAGATTAACTCTTTGACTTTTGATTAAACCGGTTTAATTGACATTTTTAAATTTCTGATTCCATCTCAAATACCAATTTATGAGAGAAGATTTACCCAAAAAATATAAACTTTAAGATATTTTTCTTATTATTGGATTTGTGAAATACATATTTAAAAATAATTGCTCTATAAATTAATAATTCAAAATTAGTTAATAGATTTGATTAAAATAACATTTTGAAGGCCAAATTCAAAGGATCTAAGACTTCTATTCCTCATGATTTTAAGGACTTCACAAGACTTTATGTACCTTTTTTAACACTTAGTGAGGAATCCCTTAACATGCACTCAAAGTGTATTTTAATATAAGTTGTTGGCTTGAGTTTTGAGGTGTAAGGTCATTTCATAGTCAAACCATTAAACTATGTCGTATACTACTGTCCAAATTCTGGCTAAAACAGTACCCAAATTTGGATCTTTTTCTACTCCAGCAGTCTAGTTTAGTTTCTGTCGCATTTGTGACACAAAGTTCAAAAGTATACTAAGGCTTTTCAAAGAAGTGAAGTGAAGACAAAGCAATGCCTTGGACTGTTTTAATTATTTAAGACTATTTGCTTTTGTACAATTATAGAGTTCTAATCACAATTACCAAAGGGTATCTAAACTAAGCACGGGTAAACTCGAAAGAGTAAAATCAAAATTTTTAAGTATTATGAGAATAAAAATAAAATCAAATGACTCTTAAATATTAAAATAGAATTTTTATAAGAAGGAAGTTTAGTTGAATAATGTTTGATAAAGAGAAAAAAATGGACTCAGAATTCTTAGAACTAAAATATAAAATTAGAAAGATATAATTTTCAAATTTTAAGAGAATTTATCGTATTAGGTTAGAAGATATAAACTTCTCGAATAGTTGAGGAAATTTTGGAAAAAATCATTAATTTTTAAAATTATCAAAAAATTCTTTATAATTTTTAGTACTTTCTAAAAAATTCATTCTTTTAGAGTTCCGTTAAAAATAATGACAAAATATATTTAGTATGAATATTACGTGTCACAATTTAACCTAATTTTTAAACTCGAACTAAACTAATTAAATCTGATTCAAACTAATAATTAATTATAATTTTCTTAAATTATTAACTTAAGTAGAATTTAATTTATTCAGATCGAATTTAAAAGCTAAGTTGAATTATTATATTAGTTATATTTGATTAGTCTACATTTGATATTCATATCATGTATATTTCATTGTCTTTACGGCGAAGTGGAGGAAGGGAAGAGCTAGAACCTCTAAAGAATCCAATCGGTTTGGACTTGAGTAGGTGTAATCGAAGTTTAATAAAAGAGATTTTTTCAAAGTTTAATTCTTTTATCCTTTTATTAAAATGAATTATAGATAAAATTGTATGCATATTTACAATTAAAAATTAGGAAAATGAAATATTATCTTTAAGATGGGGAAGGGGCCTTGAAATCCTCTGAATCAGGTACTCTAACCTTACCTTGTGCCATGAGATCTGGGCCATCCATTCATGATAGGTCCCATATAAATGAATGACTAAGAACTTATAACATTGAATAGGGCTAGAATATCAGGACCAGAGGATCAGCCCGGGATGGGATGTTGATTTATCCTCATAACATTGTTCATCTGTGATACAAAGACACCAGGTGCTCCAGGGACATGGACAGTGTTGTAAGAATTGAGGAGTCTAGATTTGTAAGCATTATCTAGACATACTGTTTAGGTTTAGGATGTTTCTTCCTTTGAAATTTTTTAGCAAAATTGAATTTATAATTATCGCTAAATGTGAATTAAATAAATTATTTAATTAAATAGATGACTCAAAATTAAAAAATAAACTTAATTTGACAATCATTTATGTTTGAATTACGTGAAAAGATTTTAAATAAATTCGAGTTTGATATTTTTTTAAATTTAAAAATTCAAGTTAAGTCGAATTCTTTAAGTTAAAAATCTTATTTGAAACTCAAATTTTTTAAAATTTAAATTCAAACTTAATTTAAAATTCAACAAACTCAATACTTCTTTTAAATAAAATTTCATTTGAAATTTAAAATATTTAAATTAAGCTTAATTCAATAAACTAAAATTTTACTTTCGTGCTTCATGTAAAAAAGATTTACCTGCTGCAATAGAGAAAGAATGAAATGATTATTTTTAAGAATATAATAGATGAAGAATATAATAGAATGAATATTATTTAGTTCGATTTATTCCGAAAAATTCTAATGATGATGTATGTCAATGTTTGATTTAAAAATATAAATTTGAGATAAGAGAAATAAATAACAAAATGACTAAAATATCCATTATATTCTCTACTATCATTATTATTATCATCATCATCATCATTAATTTTTTTCTTATTATTATTTTATAAGAAAATTAATAATAATAACAAGAAAACTAATATTAATAAAGAAATTAATAACAATAATAATAATAATAACAACAACAGCAGCAACAACAATAATAATAATAGGAAGAAAAGTTGTCATTTTCTATTCCGCGTTTCACGAAACAGGTAAAAAAAAAAGGGGAAGTTATCTTTAGGTATTCCTGAAAGAGTAGGAATAATTAAATATAAGATTAGTTATTCTATATGTTATTTTTTAACTAAACAAAAGAATAACTATTCATTAAGAGTACATATGAAATATTCTACTCAACCAAACAATTGATTAACCTTTGTACTGAATAAGAATAAATTTTCTTTTTTTTAGTTACCCACGAGATATTTTAAGAGGGTCCTAATTATAAGAAGACACTTTTAAATCATCCACGTTCAAATTAATCTTCATTTGAGCCGAGTATATCCCTTGCAAGAGGCAAAACTCTAACCTCAAATTTTAAATGGCTACAAACGTAAGAGCTGCTTAAACCCGTAATCTCACTTAAACCTGAAAAACCTCAAACCAACTCACCAATGCCTAACTTTATAAACTTTCCAACTATAACTTAGTGTTGATGAGACGATCGTGATAAAAAATAAAACTTCGACCATAATATCAACTTTACTTTGAAACAACCAGGCAGGGTCCTGTACTGTTCTACTACGCCCGAGCTGCTTCCGCTGATTTATCTGCCGACGGTGCCGGTTTCGATAATTGAAGTCTTGGGAGGTAATCTGAAACATAGTCACTGTTCTTTTAACGAAAATATTTTATCCGGAGGTGGTCCGATTCAGTCCGGTCTGGATCGATCTGGTTCCTACAAGGTGAAAAGGCATAGCTAGAGCTAAAGTAAAGAGGACAGAACACAGCAACGTGTGGTTAGTGGGACCGTTTGTTCTTTTTAACTTAACTGATCTCTTGGATACTGTTCCCTCACAAACACTCCATCTCTCTCTCTGCTCTGTTCTGCACTGTTCTGCTCTGCTCCACTACTGAGGTTCTGACCCTATTTTATAGGCTTTGTCTAAGGCTCGTCTCCAGTAGGGACTCGTATGGGTTTCTGTGAAAGTTAGCTAGAATTTTGCGGGACGAGATCCTCAGCACTATCCAATTCTACTATGCCATCTCATTTTATTTATTTTTTTATAATATATTTAATAATTTTTTAATAAAGATAATATAATTTAAAATATTTAACCTCTTTAAAATTTTATTTAATATCAACATTTTTAATTTAATAATTAATCTTTTTAAAAGGCATATAATTTAATTTAAAATATTATTTTTACTGATGTAACTAATAAATTAAATATTTAATAAATATGTAATATTGATAAAAATAATATTTTAACCTAATTTGTACGAATTTTAAAAAAGTACTCTTTAAATTTAAAAATTTTAAAAGTTTAAAACTAAATTAAAAAATATATATATATTAGGTATTGTTTAATTTGTTATTTTTTATAATACTACATTTTTTAAAAATAACTAAATTATAAATATGAATAACAATACATTAAGTCAGGTTAAGTTTAAATCATATCTTTGTTTTCTTAATTTAGAATTTAATCAGACTTAAATTGAATTTAAAACAAAATCATCTTATTAACTGACTCATATCAATTTAAGTTGTCAACTCTTTTAAATTTTAATTCAATAAACAACTCAATTTACTGTTAAATTTAAATTAAGTTAGGTTTTATTTTATTACAAATAACTTTAAGATATCGCATCCTTTTTTTTAAACAGAAGAATTCATAGTTGCTATCATTTGGATGTACATTGAGTAAGCCTTTGGATTAATGTAATAGCCTACAAAACATGTCAATTAGGTACTTCACAATAAATAAGTCATGTACGACAAGCTCGATCGAGAGAGCATAAGTAAGAAGATTCGAACATAAAATATTTTGGCCCCATACTCTTCTACTCTTTCAATTCGACCATCCCCAGGTTGATATCACATTAATATATATGTTTGATAATATAATTTAATTAAGTAAATGTGAATGAAATTAGTTTTTTAAATATGTAATGAAATTAGTAAAATTTATATATTTGTTGTACACAAAGATATTCATATTATCTAATTTTCTATTTAATTATAGTTTTGATTATTATTTGTTTGCCTTTTTATTATCCAGCTCACTGTGTAATGATGTTGAGCAGGCCAAGTCAAAGTCAGTGATCGCCCATGATTCAAGGCAAGAATCAATCAAGCAGTTAGAGTGAATCCCAGTCGTCTAAAGTTAAAAGAAGAATACAACACTAAAGAGAATAATGCCGTCCAAGCTAGGCAAGAAGAAAGTAGAGAAGGTCAAATTCTGAATTAAAAATAATAATATTAATGTCATCTTAAGTTTAAAAAATTATATTTATTTCACTTTTTAGCAATACAATTTTTAATTATAATAAATTTAAAATTGATATTATTCTAAAATTTAATAAAATTATATTTATGTCAATTTTAGTAATTAAACTATAAATTTAGACACTAATATTTTTTAAAATTGACTGCTTGTGTTTTAATTAAATGTGATATTTTGCATTTTATTATTTTATAAAATTGAAATAAAAAGTTTTTATTTACATTTACTTTTTTAGTTGCTCACAAGGTATCCTAGGAGGATCTCAACTATGAAAATGCATCTTTAAGTTATCCATATTCAGACTAATCCTCGCTCGAGTCAAATAGATCCCTTGCGGAAGACAAAGCTCTGGCTCCATGTTTTAAACGGCTACATACATGAGGACAGTTCGAATCTATGACTTTACTTAAATCAAAAGAGCCTCTTACCAACTCACATACACCTTAAGGTTATTTATTTTCAACGTATTAAAGAGAGTAGTTCTTTGGATTAACGGATAGATGAATGGATGGTCTCGAGCACAAATTAACATAAACATAACAGAGATCCCGAAACAAGCAGGCACTCTCTGGTAGTTTTCAGATGAACAGCCCCAGATTTTGACTTTATGAGTACAAGGAAAGGAAAAAGATCTGAACTGTTGCTTTGACAGTCTTCATTTCTAGTTGGATCCTCAGACGTTTGGAACAGGCACATTTACCTTATAAATTTTTAATTTTAAAAACAAATAAATAATTAACATTAAAAATCCCAAAATTATTTTGGATTAATAGTTTTTAGTATTGTATTTTTAATTCAAAAGATAATTAGTTTTACGAATAATTGGAAAAACTTAAATCATATAAATTTTATGATTAAAAAATTCAAACAAATCTTTAACAGTTTAATATCTTGTTTAATTTACTTTAATATCTATTATTATTAATCGGTTAATTTTTATTAATTAATAAGTTTTTATAAACTAAAATAAAATAATTAATTTTTATTTAACAATTAAATTTTAATTAAACATTAAATTCTTCGATAAATAAGGATAATTTCTTTCAATTATATTTTAAATTCTTTAATTTTATTCGATCTCTATCACATTTTATGAAAATCTAATACTTGTTGAACTTTTTAAACCTCAAACTTCTTATCTTACCGATTTTATTTTCGATATGATCTTTAAAACAATGACAAATTTCTACTAATCAAAATAATAATGATGTGGGTAATATTAGTGTTGTGAATAAATGGAGAATTTAGTGAATATATAGTAAACTACCAAACTTAAAGTAAAATATAAACTTAATTTATATTATATTTATAAATTTTAGTGTGATTTCACTTATAAATTAAATATTTTTAAGCCTTTAGAATAGGTTAAATATAAATTTTAAAATTAATAAATATTCAAATAAGATTACCTTGTCTTATTCAGAAAAAGACTCAACAAATAGTATAAAGCGGTTGGTCCAATACCCATAGTCCAAAGTAACAGAAAACTCCAAAACTCCAAAGGCTTATATTATTATGAGATGAGATAAGAAGAAACAAAAAGCCTTATAAGAGGAGCCAGTGTCCCCATACTTTATACACACTATTTGTAGGTACCCAAATCACCGCATTTTCTTTTGTAAGTGGTCGTTGAAATTTGTGGTCATTTTGGTAACTTCATGTCACACTCCAAATATATATAAAACTGGAAAGAATCGGCCTAGAAATTACACAAAAATTTTAAAAATTAAAAAATAGACTGTCATAAAATAGATTAAAGATTGAGTAAGATTAAAAAATTTAGAATATGATTATAAGAGACTGCCTTTGTTTATTGAAAAGTTTAAAGTTTAATTAAAAATTTATACTATTAAATAAAAAATAATTGATTAATTTACGAAACTAAATGATTAATTAATAAATTAATATTTTTAAATAATTATAATTATTATAATAAATCAAACCGAAAAGTCAATTGATCTAAGAATTTCGCGATTGAATCAGTTAAACTGATTGAATTTTTTAATTATTGATCCATGCCACTTCTTTTTCTTCTTTTTAATTTCTCATCTTCACCTAAACCCATTAACTTGAGAAATGAACTATAAATTAATGAAATTAGTTTAAATTAGTTGTACTTCAATTACATAACAAACTACAATTTCTTTGTATAATATTATTTTTCAAAACATGTATTTAATGGATTATTAAATATATAAAATAAATTTGTAAATTATGTGTTATAGATAAGTTACTTGACAAATTAAAAATTTATGATTAAATAACCTAGTTAATGTGTCTTTATTTATGGTCCATCCTACTCTAAGTTATAAAAATAAGAATCATTTTCCTAATTGATAGAAATATAAGAGAAAAGTTATATTTATTAAACTTAGGGTGGACATTAAATCTAATTTGGAGTTTGACATGATTGAACTTTAGATTGAGTTTGATCCTTTTGATTCGAAGTTCGGTTTGACTTTTCTCTTCAAAATGATATTATTTTGATTAAAAATTATAAACTAAAATATTTTAATCTCTAAGAAACTTAAGACTAAAATAAAGTCGTTTTAAAAAGTGAAACTAAAACTAAGCAACTTTAGGTAAATTGAACTGAGATTTAGACCAAATTTGAGACGTCTCTCAAAAGAATCGAGTCAGAGGCATGTCCAATTTGACTCGACTCGATTTGATGAATTTAAAAAGTGTAATAATTAATTAAATCACCATTGACTTATTAAATAACTTATTTAAATCAAATTATTATTTACATCTAAAAAATGTATCCAATTCACATTTTTAGAACCCTAGATTTAGCTTGTCTAGTAACATTAAAATATGCAATTGAGATACTGGCAAAATTAGCCTATTAGACCATTTGCATAGTGATCTCCAAATGGCTAAAATACAAATTGTGGGTACACATCATGGTTATTTTTAACAAGTCAACAGATTAGGCCAATGTATTCTTGGGTCTATTGATTAGGTGGCTCTAGATGTTATTATTACCCTAAAATCCCCATAATTAATAGCATAAAATTAAGATGGTTTGATGAGCGGCTCAGATCTTCGGATGCACGAAAGCTACATGTAATAGCATCACATGCGATTAACGTTAGTCTGAGCTGTGACGGTGGTCCAAATTATCGCATATTACAGACTTTTCCGAGTATCGCATACAGCTCAGCTCTTGCTTATACCACAAGCGTTAGGGACTCCATCGTGAAATTTCACTTTCTCCGAGGGCAAATTCGTCCACCACCCATCGCCTTCACTATAAACAACTTTTTAAAATTAAAAGTAAAAAACTCTTAACTTTTAACTAATTTTAAAAGTATTTTAAAAATATTTATTAAAAATAACTGCAATATATATATATATAACATCTACATATAATTCTATTATAAACAACTTCTCTACGCATAAAAGTATAAAATTACATATTATCTATTTTTCAGCCCCGATTTCACTGCAAAATTTTAGACTGGATGTGATTATGATAATGATGATGATGATAAGTGAGAGCAGATTTGTTGATTTCGAATTATTATGCCTTTAAATTCCTAACCATCCAACTTATTGTAATAGATGCCTGAGATTTATTTAGGTACAACAAGTAAAGGGTAGCTGCTTTCAATATAAATAATAATAAACAAAATTCTCATTTTATAAGAGTTTAGAAACGATATCATTAAAAATTTTAATTTAAGTATGAATTTAATTAAATAAAATAAAAATTAAGAATTGAATTAATTATTATAACAAATTATATTTTTTGTATATAAATTTTATTATAAACAATAATGTATTTTTATTATTTTTAATAAAATTATAAAAATTTTTGTATAAAAATTTAAAAAATTGTAAAATGAATTATTATTTTTTAAAATTAATTAAATTACATATCTTTTATTTAAAATATAAAAGTTTATTTCTTTGCATTTGTTTTATTTATATATTTTTTAAAGGTCATTGATTTGGAGCTTTTTCAATGTCTTGCCTTTTAAGTGACACCTCGAACCGAATATTTTCACTTCTCTCTCTCTCACCCACCACCGTCGGCCCATTTTCTCCGGCCACTGAAAACTGTCTTCGTCGTCGCCACCACCCTCAACAAACCCATTTGGTTGTCTCATCAATCACATACTAATCTTTAAACACACAGTCAATAGCCAACCGTCGTAAATTTAGATCTCCATTATCTAGAGTAGAGGATCAATCCAGTCACATCTCCATTATCTAGAGTAGAGGATCAATCCAGTCACATAGTTTCTTCTTCTGCTAACGTATTCCGACCCACATTTTTCTCGGTGAGTTAGTTGCTATTTGCCATCTTCACTGAACTTTTGAGTCTTGTATCGTTTTCGGGCATCAGTGAAAAAGAAGAAAGCGGACGTGTCGTCCTTTTTTTCTTTCCGCTTTTTCGAGAGCCAACAGTTTGTTTTCTTTTTTAACCCATTGCGTGTTTTTAGAGATTCTGTTTTGAGTTGGTGTCGGTGGAGTTTTAAGTGTTTCCGTTCTGGGTCTCTTCCATTTTTTTTAAGTTCGAAGCAGAGTTTGGTTCTCGTGTTCTGATTCACCAATTGAAGTACATACGTACGTGCTTGACCATTGTCCGCTTACTTGCTAAAATGGGTTTTCCTTTTATATCGTGATTTCGATATCCTTCTCTGTGTGGTGTGGTTCTGTATCATAAAGTCTCAGTCTTGCTTCACAGAAAGTGATATACTTTGTTCTGGACTTGTACTTCTCTTCATCTTCCCTCAAAATCTCACTTTGAGAACCATTGTTTACCACCTCTTGTATCGTTAGTTCCTGATGATTATGTTCTATAATTTTGTTTTCTGATAGAAATATTTAAGTTTTGGTTTAATTATTTTGATCAATTGATGCGAATTTAGAGTTTAAGAGTCTTGATTGACCGTAGAAAAATCCGCCGTTGCATCTTGGTTGTAGCCATTAAAACGTCGCCGACCTGGTTTTTAGGCTTGATATTACTATCCTATAAACTTTGGACTTATACGAGTGAAAAATTACTAAAGTCTACTGAAGTTGTATTTTTCTACTTATTTCGTGTTTGGAATGCCGGAAACTAGTGTTTTTCTTTGTGTTTAACCTCACTTACTTATCTGTTATTAAGGGGGGAAAAAAAGGAATTATTGGTCATAAAGTGGTGTTTCTTAGCATAATTGCGCGGTAGGAGACAAAGGGTAGTCAGTTTCAGGTTGTGTTATGTTTGTTTAAGTTAATTATTAACTGAGTAGCATCTGACCTGGTCTGATGAAGAGACATATATGTTTGACAATGCACGACTTAGGATTATCTTGAGAAAATGTCTGATGTGACTAAGAATTCCCTTAAATAGTATACATTATGATCTTGTTTTGAACCTTGTGCATGAATCTGGATTCCTTTTTTTTTTTTCCTGGGCTTGCTTGACTAAAGGCGTTTTTGTGATTTTTGAGGTGGTTCTACCAGTCTGAACCTTAGAATCATCCATAAATTGAAGTTCATGTTTTGAGATATAACTGAGGATTATATCTTTTAGACCCTTTTTGTTGTCAAGCGTCCATAAATATTTCTTGTATTTTGTCTATAAATATTCTTATTTGGATTACAAATTGCAGTCTGAGATGGACCGTCGGAGTTGGCCCTGGAAAAAGAAATCATCTGACAAGTCTGAGAAAGCTGCTGCTTCTGCGGCTGATGCCAATTTGGCTTCAACTGGTTCACAGGGTGATACTAAGGTTTGTTCCTTTTCCTATTTACTCTTTTTACTCTTTTTGGGCATTTCTGCTGCCTTCAGTATCTGCCATTGTTGATTGCTTTTCATGTCTATCTATTCTCAACGATGGCTTAGTAATGGGACTTGCTTACTAGAAGGAGCATTCTGGAATTATGTCATGAACCGCTGCTTGCATATTTAGATTTGGTCACTTCCACTCTTGTCTCTATTTTATTAAAGTTCCAATCTTGTGCATTCAAATGGATGGTGGGGGACTGGCATTATTGCCATGCACCTGTATACATTCATGTGAATTTGATTTGCTTTTTGTTTATTAAACGTTTTCGGGTTGTATTTCTTAATTTTTTATCTTTTTCTTTTTCACTTCGATTCTTACAGGACAACTACAAGAAAGCAAATTATGTTCAAATTTCTGTGGAATCCTACACTCGTCTAACTAGCTTAGAGGATCAAGTTAGGACATATGAGGAGCAGGTTCAGAAACTGGAGGACCAAATTAAAGAGTTAAATGAAAATCTTTCTGCAGCGCATTCTGAGATGACAACTAAGGACAACCTTGTTAAACAGCATGCTAAAGTTGCTGAAGAAGCTGTATCAGGTATAACCATGGTCTCAACATCTTGGCCATGAATAGGAACACCAATGCTTTACTGTATAACTCACATGCATTCCATGGGATCATTTCCTTCGCAGGTTGGGAAAAGGCTGAAGCTGAGGCTTTGGCATTAAAAAATCATCTAGAGTCAGTCACATTATCAAAGCTCACTGTGGAAGATAGAGCATCACATTTGGATGGTGCCCTTAAAGAGTGCATGCGCCAGATACGAAATTTGAAGGAAGAACATGAACTTACGTTGCAAGAAGTTCTTACTACCAAGGCAAAACAATTGGACAAGATCAGGATGGAACTTGAGGCTAAGATAACCAACTTGGACCAAGAGCTCCTTAGATCTGCAGCTGAAAATGCAGCAACTATGAGGTCACTGCAAGACCGATCTAACATGCTATTGAAAGTAAATGAAGAAAAATCTCAAGCCGAGGCTGAAATTGAGCTTTTGAAAAGCAATATTGAATCTTGTGAAAGGGAAATAAATTCACTTAAGTATGAACTTCATGTTGTTTCCAAAGAGCTGGAGATTCGTAATGAAGAAAAGAATATGAGCATGAGATCTGCTGAAGCAGCTAACAAGCAGCACATGGACGGAGTAAAAAAAATAGCTAAGCTTGAAGCAGAGTGCCAAAGGTTACGTGGTCTTGTGCGGAAAAAGTTGCCTGGCCCTGCTGCACTAGCCCAAATGAAACTAGAAGTTGAGAATTTAGGACGAGATTATGGAGATTCTCGGCTAAGGAGGTCTCCTGTTAAGCCTGCTAGTCCACATCTTTCCCCAGTAACTGAATTTTCGCTTGACAGTTCACAGAAATTCCAGAAAGACAATGAGTTTCTTACAGAAAGGTTGCTGGCGATGGAGGAAGAGACAAAAATGCTGAAAGAAGCTCTGGCAAAGCGTAACAGCGAACTGCAGGCTTCTAGGAATCTATGTGCCAAGACAACAAGCAGGCTTCATAGTTTAGAAGCACAAGTTTTTAACAATCAACAGAAAAGTTCCCCAAAATCTATTGTCCAAGCTGTTGAAGGTTACTCTAGCCAAAATGCTAGCAATCCACCTAGCTTGACCTCTTTGTCGGAGGATGGAAATGATGATGACCGAAGTTGTGCAGATTCTTGTGGAACATCATTAATCTCTGAGCTCTCTCAATTCAAAAAGGAAACAAATGGTGAGAGGGCAAGGAAGGTTGAAAACAAAAAGCATTTGGAGCTTATGAATGATTTCTTGGAGATGGAGAAGTTAGCTTGTTTGAATACAAGTGCCGCAGATGGTAAGAGATCTGAAATTGTTAATGATGATCTTTCGCGAGAGGTCTCATATGGTAAAGATACACAGTCTGAAGGGCATCCGGATTTGGATGTGCAGGTTTATAAAACTGATTTGTCACCTGGGAATTATAGATCTGACGCAGACAAGCAACCACTAAATAAACTCAGATCAAGAATCTCTACATTACTCGAGACCGTATCCAAGGATGAGGATTTGGGGAAAATCTTGGGTGATGTTAAGCATATTGTGCAAGATGCATGCAATTCCCTTCAACAGAACTCAGGTGGTTGTGTTTCTGATGAATTGAATTCTGAGGCAACATGCAATGCCAAGACTTGCCTTGAAGATGCCGGAATAACAGGAGAGAAAGAGATGACTTTGTCCCAAGATAACAAGATAGAATTTGTGCAAAATTTGAGCCAGGAGTTGATAACTGCCATCTCTCAAATTCATGACTTCGTACTTTTCCTCAGCAAAGAAGTGATGGCAGTTCATCATATATCTGCTGATGGAAATGCTTTGAGCAGAAAGATTGAGGAGTTTTCAGTCACCTTTAACAAAGTTTTATCAAGTGACTCAAGTTTGACTGATTTTGTTTTGGACCTCTCATATGTATTGGTCAAAGCTGGTGAGCTCAGATTCAATGTCCTTGGTTTTAAAGGCTGTGAAACGGAGATCAATGCTGCTGATTGCATAGACAAGGTTGCATTACCAGAAAATAAGGTTGCTGACAAGGATTCGTCAGAAGGATATCAGAATCATTGTGATCACGTTTCCAGTCCTACCTCTAATCCTGAGGTGCCTGATGATGGGAATTTAATATCAGGCTATGTTCCAAATGGGTCTTCATGCAAGATTTCTTTGGAGGAGTATGAAAAATTGAAGATGGAGAAGGAGAACATGGCTGTAGATTTATCCACATGTACTGAAAATCTAGAAAAGACCAAGTCTCAATTATGTGAAACTGAGCAGCTTCTGGCTGAAATTAAGTCACAACTAACATCTTCCCAAAATTCAAACAGCTTGGCTGAGACTCAACTGAAATGTATGGCAGAGTCGTACAGGGCACTTGAAACACGTGCAAGTGAGCTTGAAGTTGAGGTGAACCTTCTACGATCCAAGGTAGAAAGTTTGGAAAGTGAACTTCAAGAGGAGAAGAGGAGCCATCAAGATGCCTTGACTAGATGCAATGAGTTACAGGATCAGCTACGAAAGTAAGCTTCTTGTTTACTCTTTAACTGCACTAACATTAGTTCGTGTCCAAACTGATACTATTTTCATTTTCTAGGAATGCCTTGTTTTCACTTTTGAGGTCTAGTTATCTTTTTGGTTCAACATTAAATTTGTAGTTTTCCAAGATTAAAAAAACCTAAAATTTTTTGGCCTACCTGTAACAATTGTGGTTTTCTCTCATGGAAGGTGATTGCACAGAATTCTGATGAATAATCTGTGCAAACTTTATGGATATGTAAAGGTTCTCTGATTATTAATCTGCCTTCCGAACAGATCATTCTCTTCAAATCATAGGCAGGATATTGGTCCGTTCAAATTAACCAATTTGGTTTCAATTTTATCTTAGGAAGTTATGATACTTAGCCATTTAGACATCTTTTGATTTATTCCAAACTGGGTCAATACATCATTGAGCACATCCAAGGTGATTGTGTGACAATAGTATGTCGAGATTGGTTAAGTGCTAAATTTCAGCTTCTCATTATATCGACATTGCTATGGAAGATATTTTGTATGTTTTGGAACTTTATGTCTTTATCCAATCTTATTTCTAACACATGAACGTATTATCATTGCCAGGAATGAAAGTTGTTCAGTTTGTTCTTCGGCTACTGATGATGACCTCAAGGCCAAACAAGTGAGACCAATCTTTCCTTTCTATATATCTGATGTTAAGATTGCTGTGGAAAGGCGTACTTAGTGTAGAAATTAAAAAACTGGATATATGTCGTTTTGCATCATAAACTATCATATGTTGATGTTTTTGATATAGAGAGGATTTATCTCCTAAAAGAGCATTCTAGGGCTCCAATATATCTGTTTGCAGTGTTATGTTTGTCATACTAACAGTAGATTATTGTATTTGATAGTGAATATTGCATGTAGAATGCATTTAAATGATCCTTGGAAGTTTCGTCCCTTGTACTTGCGTCTATATCCCGACGTAATCCTTCACAGTTTCGTACCAATATTGTTTTTCTGAAACACTTAACGACATAAAAACTAATGTAGGAATTTTGTGATTACAGGAGAGAGACTTAACAGCTGCAGCAGAAAAGTTGGCTGAGTGCCAACAGACCATATTTGTTCTTGGAAGGCAGTTGAAGGCATTGCGCCCTCAAACAGACTCGACAGGATCTCCACAGAGAGATAGGAGTCAAATGGGTGAAGACGAACCTACGACTACGGGCTTTGATCAGACTGAGATAGATATTGTTGCTTCTGTCAACCTGCACCGAACAGGTGCAGAGTCTCCGGTGGATTTATACAATCACCAATGTAGTTTATCTGATGCAGAAACTAACTTCGTGAGATCACCTATCAGTTCCAAGCATCCGAAACACAGGTCTACCAAGTCCATTTCGTCTTCAACCTCTTCGACCCTAACACCGGAAAAGCATTCAAGAGGGTTCAGCAGGTTCTTTTCCGCAAAGGGTGTCAAGAATTCTTATTAGTCATGCAATTTGTGGGCGTAATTAGTATTTTGGTTGAACAAGGTGCCATTACCAGAAGCTGCTTACAGAGGTTGTACGTTCACGAAACTGTTTATCGACTTCGCTTGCTTATGTTTCATGCCTATGAAGTGACGAGTTCGCATCACCGGTAACTTTTGTAACTAACGACTGTAAATTTCGAAACGGTACCTCGCATCTGTTAGTTTTCCGTGGTTTCTGTAATTTCCTAAATCGAACAGGAACGAACATAGTTTCCCTGCTCCTACCACTTGTATTCAATATAAATATGTCCGTGACAGGTTTCTGGGACTTCACTTTGCATTAACCTGAGGCTAGTACGAAGTTTGAGAAGCTTTTCATATTTTTGTAGGCCCGTTGAGTAGTTAATGTCCAGCTTTCCTATGCTGTTGTGTTTTGGGAATCAATTTTCGTAGTCAGTTGGAAGTTGGCAGTAGGGACGTTGCCGACAGGCCCGGACCGACCCCAAGGATGTAGCCCGAGCCTGTTCGGGCTGCTCGAATCTAACATGACTCCCAAATATGCGATTAGAGTATGCTCGAATAGCCTAAAAATGAAGAATGTCGTCTTTGACAGTCTGTTAAAATTGATGACTTTTCCAACTCTTAGCAGACATTGAAGATTTTGTGTTTTTTTGTATGTTTTATGTTGTGTGGTTGAACAATCAACCTTCAAAAGCTGCACATGAAAACGTGGAAACAAGAAATTCAATTGGTCACTTCACATGAATCAGAATTGAAGCCCAACATTGTACCCTACAATCCAACTCACCTCCCAACATACAAGGCTCTGCTTGTCCTTTACACGTTTGGCCAATCTTGATGATCAGATTACTTCACCAAAAGTAACCCAGTAGGTCGGTGTGAGTAACGCATACCCTCATAGCTTAATCAAGAGGTTCCAGGTTCGATCCTTACCTTTGGGAACGCAGTGAACTCCTAGGCCAGCTGTAGCCCCCTAAATGGGATGTCTCAGGCAGCAAAAGGGGATTAGTTACCGACTTCGGCTCAGTAGACACCTCCTAAGAGACCAAAAAAAGATTACTTCGCCAAAAGTAATCTCACATAACATAAATCAACAGCTATCATACGTAATATTTAATGTTTTAAAAATTGGACTAAAAATTAAATCAACAAGATCATAAATTTAAGATTTAAAAGATTTAATTGGTGACAGACTATCATAAAATTGGTTAAAATTTAAAGAAAATTATATTTACTTATCAAAAAATTTAAAGTTTAATTAAAAAATTTATTGTTAAATGAAAATTATTTAGTTTATAAAAACTAATTAGTTTAAAAAATTGGTTAATTAATTAATAAACTGGTCAGCTTTTAACAACGAAAATTATTAAACTAAATTAAACCGAAAAATTAGAAACCATTAAACCAATCAAATCGATTTAGTTTCTAAAACATTGGTCATTTCCCGTGTCATACTCAATTATTGACGATAAATTTTTTTAGATTTAGTTAGATCTTTCAAATTTAACGTATTCGGTTGAATTTGAATTCAATTATTTGTGCTGGATTTAAATAGAAATTGATTTTAGGTTTGGTAAAAAAATTCGAGTCTAACTAATTATAGTAAATTAAACTAGTTCGACTTTAAAATTAACAAATTAAATCGAATTTAAGACTAAGTTTATATTCTAATATTCAAACCTAATTGAGGTTCGTTCTTAAAAAGCATTTTTGAACTCGAGCTCAGCCTGGCAGCGTTATACTCGATCCTTTCTTTATAAAAATTGTCAATCTTGTTACGTATAGCATTACAAAATCTAATCAATACAAAAAAATATTACTATCATTTTCATTAAAGTAAATACAATTTTAAACAATATAATTATAATTATAAATAATACAAATATAACTATCATAAATTGTACTAATTACTAAACATGTAATTTAAAGGCACAAGTTTCCTTAATAGATGGATAGATGAAGAGGAGTACATGATGACACACGAAAACGAGAACAAATGACAACGAGGGGTGGATCAATTGGTTTAGATTCCTCACTTAAGACTCTCCTTTTAAAGGAGGTCTTGAGTTCGAGTCACGCCAAAGAAGGGAAAATAGGCATGTTCCTATTGATGATCCTCTAGCCTCCTGGGTAAAGCTCCTTGATCGGATCAATTACGGACGCCTTGCTTCCAGCGGGAGTTGGAGCTGCTAGGGAACCTGGGGGCTGATGGGAACCTGATCCTAGGGAAGCCAGTGATCAATCATTAGCTGAACAATCTAGTATGTGAAGCTTCCTTGTGCGCAGAAGTGTACAGGCTACGTAGGAACCTGAGGGATCTTGGGGTTCCAGATTTACATCATCTAAGCTCTTAGGATGGGGTCGTACGGGCTTAGGATTAGTCTGACTAAGCCATGATACCTAATGTAATAAAAAAACGAGAACAAATGAATTGATAATTCAGGGTGACACACAAAAACGAGAGCCGGTGAACTCATTCCGTAATTTAAAAGCCGTTTACAAAGGTTAATTCTGGACCAATAATTAAATTTAAACATTGAGTTGATCAAATTTAAACATTGAGTTGATCTCTAATAGCTGGTTAGACTGATTCTTTAACGACTTTTCTCAGCCGACACAATTGAAAGACAAATGTTAGTTTTGTCAAGAAGGTCGTTTCCAACGATGGGCTGCTGTACCTTTTTTTTAATTTTAATTTTAATTTACGTAAAAAAATAGGTCCAGAAGCTTTGAAATGACGTAGTTTTGATCATTTGGTCTGGAGTTTAGTCTTAAGCCGACATGTTGATTGACGTTAATTTGATCATGTAAAGGTGTCTTTGCCTTATCAATTACAAGCATGCAGTAGTTAGATAATGAAACAAAGACATTTCAACGACTGATTTGATGTTATCACATGACTTGTGCTCAGGATAATCCAAATTATTCCATAAGCTTTATTGATTAATAGTTATTGTTAATTATTATGTTAGCTTGATATAATCATATGAGTTATCAGAAATTAAATTAAATTTAACTCGTTTTAATATGTTGAATTAGGGTGTAATAAATCATTCCATAATTGAATTTAAATTTAATTAAACTTATTTTAATATGCTGAATTAGGATCTGATTAATCTAATTTTTATAATTAACTCAATTCGACAATTTTTTATTAAATCCAAATCCGAAAAAGCAGTAAAACATAAACTATATAAACATCATTTAAATCACATGTATCAATCAGATACTACTAATATGACAATTCAATTATTTTTTAAAAAATAATGATCCAAATAAATTCTTAAATTTGATATGAATTAATTAATAATTAATAATAATTATCTTAAATTATTAGTTTGAGTTGAGATTTACTTGTTCAAGTTATATTTAATAGTTGAATTGAATTGTTATATTAACAACAATTGATTTTATTGGTTATAATATTTATATCATGTATATTTTTTATTATTTTTTAATAGTATTTTAAGGTAAAAAGTTTGTAAAAATTAATAACTACAAAAATTTTATTAAAAAATTTTATGATTTTTAAAGGGTTAATTGTCAAAAAAAATCCAGAATTTCTTCAATTTTTTAATTATAACTCTGACTTTAAAAAGTAGCAATAAAATATTCAAAATTTATTTTTTTCAATTATAGCCTAAACTATAAAAAGGGACAATAAAATGTATAAACTTTCATTTTTCTTCAATTTTAGCCCGACGTTATTTGTTGTTTTTCCGATATTCTCAGTTATTTATTTTCTGTTTATTCTTTTGACACTCCAAACTATTCTCGCATTACAGCGTATTGTATTAATAAACTCGTCGGGGTTGCGTAATCTGATTAGGTGATCTTTAAACTTAACAGAAATACTAACATTGAGCTATAATTGAAAATTTGAAAATTTGATAATTTTATTGCTATTTTTTAAAATTAGGTTATAATTGAAAATTTAACAAAAAATTTAAGCCTTTTTTTTATGTAATTAACCATTTTTAAAATAATTGAAACGACGTGACAGACTTCAACTGTTTTACCAAACCTCCTTGTTTTATACCATTTTCGATATATTAATTAGCAGTATGATTCGGTCTTCGAAACAGTGCTTAGACTGATGGGTCACAAGGGACTAATTTAGGCAGGCATGTGAGTGACTTCTCACAGCAGCAACAATACGACTATTGGAATCAGTAATTGCTATTTGTATTTCATATTTTATTTATTAACAACAATTAATGCTCACCATAACTAGGAATGGCAAAAAGTGTGCGCAATCTTGCACTCAAAAGGTGGAATTAATTATTTCAAGCGTTCTTATATTTCAGCCAGACAGAATAGTGAAGTGGTAAATTACGATTTGATCTCACTTAACTTATCAGAAAGGCAACTTAGTGCCTGATGCTCACAAGGAGTCATCATATTAGATAAACTCCTACATTATCGCTGTTGAGATTCAAACCTGAGACCTTATGTTAGAAAACCCCAATAAAAGAATGGGCTTTACTTAATACACGCAGCAGGCCCCTCTCCTTATATAGCCGGGCCCTCTCTTCTTTATACCTTTTGTTCTCTCTTTTATTTTTGTCCCTTCCTCACTTTGTCTTTTCCTTTCTGTA
>JAOSBK010000006.1:1340514-1361235 GCA_027568895.1 Erythroxylum shatona | reverse complement strand
GAGGAAGGGCCAAATTGAATTTGGATTTTCAAGAGTTATAAGGTGGGTAATTTATTTATAGTTATTGTGTAATGGGCGAAATACTTTGTGCATACATTGTGTGCTAAAATGACTTGCTTTGAAGGGTTGTGATCTGGAAATTGCATTATGATGTATGACATTGTGATAAAACGATTGAATTGTGTGCATGATCATGTTATGCCATTGAATTGAGTCATGGCATTTTGTATAAAGGAAAAAAAATGAGAATATGAGATTGTGAATGATTGAATTAAGCATAAAATTTGATTCTGTTTGGTCGAAAGAGGAACCGTTTCATAGTCACGTGCACGTCGACATAAAACCTTCTCTCGGCTGCCCGCTTGTGATCCACGAGATTCGAAAAGTGGACTCATTTCATTCACGGAGTAAACCTCGTTTTCTCTGTTTTGTTTTATGGAACCCTCGAGCCAAATTGTATATGCATTTGCATTGCGATGTGTTAAGTTAGGATGACACTTGAGTGTTATGCCTTAATGTAAATTACATCCAATATGTCCTATGTGATGATGCATTGAATTTAGCAATGTCAATTGAAATTGTAAATGTTGAACTTTCTTTGCTATATTAAGATGAAATGTGTATGCTTATATGATTGTCTATATAGATATATGCTTAATTATGTGGCTCATTGTCAATGGCTATAAATATCTTAGCCATTGAGTTGTGTAGTTCAACTCAATATTTTTCCCATTCCTTAGGTGCATATCGAGAAGATTAGTGATCCTTGAAAGGCAATTGGACGAATTCTAAGATAGTTAGCTTTTGTACTAAGTTAGTGGCTAGACGTTTGAATAGCTTTATAAGCATATTGAACATTGAGCATCCAATGTATTTTTTTCTAACTTGTATTAATACTTTAATGTAATGTTGATATGTGATTAAAGCTATGTATGGAAGCTATGTATGAACTTCATTTTGATTTGGAAATGAATTGAGAATTGAAGAAGTTATGTTATGGATGTGCTTGTTATCTTGTAGTGTACATTTCATATTTCAAGTTTTTCATAGGGGTAGAATTGTGTACCGACTTCAAGAGAAAAACTGGATTAATCTAGGCTGAATTAGACAAAGTGGTCTGCTTGGAATTTTAGTTTATCCTCTTAGCTTTCCAACTATATAAAGTATATAAATTTTAGATATCAGAGTTGAGAGATATGAGTATTACAAGTGGTGATGCTACATAGGATGTATACCCAGGAACAACTATGGTAAATGGTGAGAATTAATGGTTTTGATGAATTAAGTGAGTTGGGATTAGTGGATTTAATGAATCAAAGTTGGTGTTTGTATAAATATGAAGTGGTTTTGCACTAGAAGGAGGGAATTTGAGAAGATTATTAGTGAAAATAATGTTAGAATGGATGTAGGAAGCATTGAAGGGGTTTAGGAAACCCCCATGTCCGTTTAACGAACTTTAGGTCGTCTGTTAAACGGATCTTCTCAGGCCAAAAAGGACCCCTAGCATAGCCAAAAACGGACATAGATGTCCGTTAAACGGACCTTCACGACCAAAAAGGGCTCCCAAACTCGACAATGTTCGTTAAACAGACATTCACAAGACAACTACAGTAAATTGTGATTTTTGACCCTTTCAGAGGTAGAATCTTGCTTTATGGTCTTCATAAAAGTTGTATATCTAGAAGTCTTCTTTCAAATGGTCCAAGAGTGAACTCAATCCGACATCTCTAGAAAAAGTTATGGTAATTGCGCCAAGATATGTACAATATGATTAAGGACATACACATGTTGGATTCTTTTGATCATAACTTCTCATCCGACCTCTAAATTAAGTGATTCTTGAAGCAATAGACTCCTAATGAATTTGTCTACCTCTCCATGAAAATGGGTAGCTTTTGGTTTTGAATTGAAAGAGATTGATGGAAATAAAATGAGGGATCGAGTGGAGTATAGCCGAGTTATGAACATACTTTGAGTTTTTAGGCATATCTTGAGTTATAAAGCTCCGAATGATGTGGTTCTTGTTTCAAAATGAACTAGAGACATAGAGTTACAATTGTCTTGAAGAAGTCAAATTGAGATGTTAGTGTTTGGTTGGTGTGGGCATGCCACCCCGGTGAGATGATCGCTAATGAGGGTTCATTGAAATAACCCTTTAAGGAAACCCGCTCACTATTTTTGACTCCGGAACGATAGTTGGGTTTTGAGAACGGGGTCCAACAAATTCAATTCGAGTTTTTTCTGAATAAATATGTGAATACCGTTAGAGGCCGGACGATTGAACAGCTTGTAGGTTGATAGATTTAAATAAACAAAAAATTGTAATACGAAATCGCAACAGGTTAGTAGTTTTTGTCAATTTCTTATTTTATGATTCTTAATAAATTTTGTTAAAATTGATTCTATAGAAAAAAAATTTATATTATTTCTGCTACGTTAAGATTTGATCTTGCATAATTTTTCCTACATTCTAAACATAATCCTGTCTATCACACCATATTATTAGTGTCTGCCCTTCGAGGTACGCATGTCCACTGCGAAGAAAGCATACGTGAACTTTGACAACATTATCCACCAACATCTAAAATGCATTAGTTAGTCAAAGTTAAAGGACATTTTACGTTAAACATCCTTAAAAGAAACATCTGGAGCCACAAGACGTAGTTAAGTGTAACAATATATAAGTTGTGATTCCGTACGTGGAGAGACAATGCAGCCACGTTTATATGTCACTCAACAAAGGTTTAGAGCTTTATAAAAACCGTGAACAATGTCCAGACTCACCATATCCTGAATAATATAGATACTAGATTGCCTGTCATCATTTCCTTAAAAACTTTAATGACTAGCATATGATTAGTATGTCAGATTTGTCAATGCCTAGTCTTATACATAAGTCGCATCTCACCAATTTGCGTTCTTGAAGTTAAAAAAGAACTAGTTAGAATCCTTTCTCGATGTCCTGCTTCAGCTTTCCAATTTGCAGTAAAAATGAAGTTTACTTTTTATCTCGTTCAAATCACAAGAATGGATTGCATTATTTATCTGATTTCATGATATAATGTTCAAAAGTTGTCTTGGAATTGATGTCTCTCAATATTATTGTTGATTTTAAATAATTATAAAACTAAAATATAATTGCAGGTTTGATGAATAAATTTGAAATTGTCTTTTATGGTTGAAATGGCTAGGACTGGAATAAAAAATAAAAAGAGTTTAGGTATACTAGTTTTGGAACATTCAAAGGAACCTTGAAAACTGGCATAAAGCATTAAAAAGAAATACGAGGCATCAACAGTAGCTTGTAGTATTTCCCAACTTGTTTCTTTTCCCTTATCAGTAGAGAGAGCGAGCGTATATATCATTTGGCGTATGTACCAAATAATGAAAGGTTCATCAGCACTTGTTTAACATTTTTCAATTAAAATTCTGTTTCTGCAAACATTTTCGTCCTCACTATGCGTCTGGTCCCTTGCATCTTATCATGATCTTGCCAACCCAAGAGGTTGGCTTATTTATACTTCAATTATTGGCTAACTCGAAAAGTTTGCTAGGGGCATGCATTTGTAATTTGTACAAAAAGAAGACACTTTTAAATAATGGTAATCACATACGAGAGTATGCCACAATGATTAACATTGTCGTAAGTTTCTTATTAATGGAGAGAGATGAAAAATTTTGGATGTAGGAAGAGTTAGAATTTACATAAATATGTGAATATTTAAAGGAAATATATGTGTGTGCAATCAAATTCCGTCCATTAAAAAAAAGGGATTTTGTAAAATATGATTTTATAGTTTTATATGATCGACGTTCTATAGAGTAGAATGGAAGTGTATATATCATCATCATATGTCGGCCCAATTTCATTTTGGAATTAATTGTTGAAAATGTAACATTATAGCTGTTAGAAAACCCCAATAAAAGAATGGGCTTTACTTAATACACGCAGCAGGCTCCTCTCCTTATATAGCCGGGCCCTCTCTTCTTTATACCTTTTGTTCTCTCTTTTACTTTTGTCCCTTCCTCACTTTGTCTTTTCCTTTCTGTACAAATGCTTTTCTGTCTCTGTACATTGTGTGCTCCCAGTACCTTTGCAACATTTCGTTATTTCCTGTCTGCTGGTCTTCTTGCCAGCCAATAGAATCAGGAGGACAATTGTATATAAACTATCCGAAAGCTCTTTACAATGTATGAAAAGAAATCCCTTTCATCAACTCTATCAAGTTTTCTTGCATGGTATCAGAGCCATCTCCTTTTCTCTACCCTTAACCTAATACATGTCAAATACAACAGATGTTAGTGGCTCCAGTGCCACACACATACCAGTACACCAAGAGCATGAACCCTACTCTGTCAAAAATATAGAAAACTCAGGTGCTGTGCTAGTCACAACACCTTTCAATGGCAATAACTTTCTCACCTGGAGTAAATCCATGACCATAGCCTTATGCGCCAAGGATAAGCTTTCCTTCATTGATGGAACCTGCATTATGCCTACAGAAGATGTGATTTTAACAGCAAAATGGAGAAGAGCAGATAGCATGGTGAAGTCATGGATTCTCAATGCAATGATCAAGGAATTCAGTGATGCATTTTTATCATTTCATACAGCTAGAGAGCTTTGGGTGGAATTACAGGAAAGATTTGGAGAAGCTAATGGGCCACTATTATACCAAATAGAAAGGGAAATAAGTTCTTTAAAACAAGGTACACTCACTGTTTCTGCTTATTATACTAAACTGAAAAAATTATGGGATGATTTGTTTAGCTTAAACCCTACTCCTATATGCACATGTGATGCATCCAAACTCATTACTACCAAGGAAAATACTCACCGGCTTGTGCAATTTTTAATGGGACTCAATGATGAGTTTGAGCATGTTGTGAACCAAATCATGCTAATGGAGCCACTGCCCACTGCAAACAAAGCTTTCTCCATGCTACAGACTGTTGAAAGACAGAAAATGGTTAATGCCACCACGGACAGCACCCCTAACATAGCAATGCTAGCCAAGCAATCCACTAACTGGAAGAAAGGAGGGAAAACCTACACTACCAATGCGAGCAAAGGACACTATCTTAAGAAAGAGGACAAATATTGTGAAAAATGTAAGAAGAATGGCCATACCTTGGAAACATGTTTCAAGATCCATGGAGTTCCAGACTGGTATAAGGAGCTCAATGCACAAAAGGAAAGAGGACGGGCAAACTTGGCACAGATGGTGGACTCTCCTGCAGAAAACACACAAGAGCAGAATGAGGGTAAGCCATGGAATGAAGGGATATCTTCAGATTTGGCAAGCTTCATTCAGCAAGAAATAAGCAAAGCTATTAAAGGCAAGGCTGCAGGGGAGGTAAAATATTCAGGCTTTCAAAATTATGCAGGTATTGCTACCCACTCTGTGAACATGGCTTCTAACTATCCTAATTCCTGGCTTATTGATTCGGGTGCCTCCACACATATGATAAATGACCTGAAACTTTGCACTGGATATGAAACTAACACAAATGCTTATGACCATGTGATTCTTCCTGATGGGACAAAGCAAGATGTTGCTCACATTGGACATGCACAAATAAGGGACAAAATCATCCTCAAAGAAATATTACATATGCCCAACTTCTTCAAAAATTTGTTGTCTGTTAATAAGCTCACTACACAGAATGAAATAGCTGTAATTTTCTTATCTAACAAGCTGTTTTTGCAGGACCTTCGGACTAATGATGTCATAGCAATCATCAAGGCAGTGAATGGATTGTATGAGCTGACCCCCGAAACTTTCCTACCATCCAATACCCTAAAAGGTCCCTCTTTGGAATTTTACAATTCTGAAAATATTGCTCTCAGTGTTACAGTAGCTTTTGATTTATGGCATTCTAGGCTAGGGCATGTATCCAAAGAAAAGTTACAGCACATCAATGAAATTAAAGTTTCTGTTCCGCATAATCATGAGTGTCAAATATGTCCCTTAGCCAAACAGCATAGAAAACCCTTTCCCAAACATGAGATACACACAAATAGACCTTTTGAAATCATTCACATGGACCTATGGGGACCCTATAATGTTTCTACTATGAATGGTTCGCATTACTTCCTTACCATTGTGGATGATTTCTCAAGAGCCACTTGGACTTTCATTCTTAAACACAAACACCAAACTCAACTAACCATACTACAGTTTCTCAAAAACATTGAGAGACAATTCAGCACTCAAATAATGAAAGTTCAGACAGATAATGGGAGGGAATTCATTAACCAAGAGTGCACCAATATGTTCAAAGAAATGGGAATACAACATCAAAAGAGCAGCCCATACACACCACAACAGAATGGGGTAGTGGAAATCAAGCATAAGCATTTACTCCAAATCACTAGAGCCCTACTCTTCCAAGCTAAGTTACCTAAAGGATATTGGGGAGAAGCATTGCTTACGGCCACATACCTCATAAACCGAATTCCTACCAAAGTTCTGGGATGGATGAGCCCTTATGAAAAACTGCACAAAAGAAAACCTAGTTATGAACTTTTAAGAACCTTTGGTTGCTTATGCTTTGCATTAGACAAAACACCGAACAGAACCAAGTTGGATCCTAGATCAAAAAAATGCATTTTTCTTGGATACATGCCAGATTATAAAGCCTATAGAATCATGGACCTAGACACTAAAGTAGTATTTGTATCAAGAGATGTCATGTTTTATGAGAGCAACTTCCCTTATGCTGATCAAAACCTAAACACTGCACAAATACCAGACCCCCTATTCTCAAGCATGCTGACCAATGAAGAAGCAGAATATCCTACACAAACACCTACCATAGCAACCACACCACAAGCTGAAACAAGTTCCCAACCATTTGACCATCACCTACCCGATAATACACCAAACCTAGACAACACAGTACCAATTGTTCCCACACAAAGAAAAAGCAGCAGAACCCACATACCTCCTAAATACCTGCAAGACTATGTCCTTCAAGCCACAGCACAACAGTCCACTCACTCCCTTGACGATGGCAATGTCACATCACAAATCTGTTGTCCTGCAGGAACAAATGGAGAAGGATTAAAGAAGCTCAACATCAAACACAGCAACAATTACAGTACTTTCATAGGTAATGTTTCTAGAACTTTTGAGCCATTGTCATATGAAACAGCTAGCCAAGATAATGGGTGGGTAAACTCTATGAACGAACAATTGTCTGCATTGGAAAAGAATGGGACTTGGAAACTCACAGAATTACCTAAAGGGAAGAAAGCCATAGCCTCAAAGTGGGTATACAAGGTAAAAAGGAATTCGGATGGAACAGTGGCAAAATTGAAATCTAGACTTGTAGCCAAGGGTTTCTGTCAAGAGGAAGGGGCTGACTACTCTGAAATCTTTTCTCCAGTGGCAAAGATGGTAACTATTAGAATTTTTCTGGCTATGGCTGCCTCTAAGCAATGGCCAATACACCAATGTGACATCAATGATGCTTTTCTTCATGGATACCTAGAGGAAGAACTCTACATGCTACCACCGAAAGGTTACAATGCAGCTAAGGAAGGTCAGGTATGCAGACTAATTAAGTCAATTTATGGGCTGAAACAGGCTGGGAGACAGTGGAATAAGGAGTTGTCCTCAAAATTATTCACCATGCAGTTCACTAAATCCGAGGCGGATCATTGTCTATACACTAGGGGCACAAGAGACAACTTTGTGGCAGTAATTATATATGTGGATGATATATTAATTACAGGCGCAAATGAAGAACACATTGTCTCGGTTAAGGAAGCCTTGAATTCAGAGTTCACTATCAAGGATTTGGGTTATGCAAAATTCTTCTTGGGAATAGAAATTGCAAGAGCACCGAATGGAATGATACTTACCCAAGGAAAGTATATACGGGACATCCTCCATGAAACTGGACTGATGGATTGTACACCGTGTGCCACACCCATAGTGCCTGGGACAAAATTAACCATCGAAACTGGTGAGTTGCTTGCCAAACCAGAAGAATACAGAAGAACAGTGGGAAGACTACAATACTTAGGGTTTACCAGACCCGACATCACGTATGTCACTCAGCAACTCAGTCAATTCATGTGTAACCCTAGACTACTGCACTGGGAGGCTGTCAAAAGAGTACTAAAATATTTAAAGGGAACACAAAACCTGGGAATTTTCTATGCAGCGGAGGAAAGCCCTCACCTTGTCGCCTTCTCCGACTCGGACTGGGGGAGCTGTGTCTTCTCCCAACGTTCTTTAACAGGGTTCTGCATCTTCCTTGGAGAATCGCCGATCTCCTGGAAAACAAAAAAACAATCCACCGTGAGTCGCTCCTCAGCCGAATCGGAATACCGAAGCCTTGCCTCGACTACCTGTGAACTAAAGTGGATCACCAAAATCTTAGACACCTTCCAGCTTAAAATCAAGAGACCCATACCTTTGTTTTGCGACAACCAGGCTGCGATCTATATCTCCAGAAATCCGGTCTTCCACGAGAGGACGAAACACCTTGAGATTGATCTTCATCTGGTGCGAGACTGCGTCAATCTAGGGTTCTTGGAGCTGAAGCACGTGCACACATCTCGACAACTCGCAGATGTCTTCACAAAGGCTCTGACCGCATGAACGTTCTCGAACCTTATCTGCAAGCTCGGAGTTGTGGCCTTTGACCCACACCTTCGGCTTGCACGGGGTGTGTTAGAAAACCCCAATAAAAGAATGGGCTTTACTTAATACACGCAGCAGGCCCCTCTCCTTATATAGTCGGGCCCTCTCTTCTTTATACCTTTTGTTCTCTCTTTTATTTTTGTCCCTTCCTCACTTTGTCTTTTCCTTTCTGTACAAATGCTTTTCTGTCTCTGTACATTGTGTGCTCCCAGTACCTTTGCAACATTTCGTTATTTCCTGTCTGCTGGTCTTCTTGCCAGCCAATAGAATCAGGAGGACAATTGTATATAAACTATCCGAAAGCTCTTTACAATGTATGAAAAGAAATCCCTTTCATCAACTCTATCAAGTTTTCTTGCACCTTACACTCAATTTTTTTTTCTGATAACTAGTTGAGCAATCTAGTTTGACACGAATTAAATTTAATGAGTTAAGTTTATGAAAATTTTAAATTTTAGATCAAATTGGCATTATTTTGAAGTGAAAAGTAGAGTTATTTGAGCAATTCATGTCAATCTGTTAGGCTTATTTATGATTTTGATGATGACCACATAAGATAAATACTTCATTTCTTGCAGAAATTTTCTTTATGAACTTACCTTATTTAGTTTACAAAATCTGGAAAGCAAGTTTCTAACAGAGATAATATTGAATATTCAAAATCAACCCAAAATAGAAATGAATAATGGCTATTTGAAGAAAATACCTATTTAAAGAAGAGCCACTGAATTTTGCAAACAGGGGACAAAAGCCAGAGTCTTCGAAATACTTCAGAAGCATCAATATTCCTAATAGTCATACTTTGGTCAAAATCTCTCGTGTCTTAGAAAGTGACAATTCTTTTTGTAAGAGATCATTGAAGGTCGTCTGGAGCACATCACCTCTTCATTTGTTAAGAGCTTGTAGAAGCTAGCAAAATATTACTAGTGTTGAAGGTTTGAGAACTTTGTAAAATATGTAATTGTGAACTTGTAAAGACTCATCAAATAATACTAGTGTGGAAGGTTGGAGAACCTTAAAAAATATGTACTCATGAGTTTGAAGAGACTCTTCAAATTACTATTTATATTTTTACAGTGAAATATTTAAGTTAGATACTTGGGTATTGGACGTAGGCTTGGATTGTAAGCGAAACCAATATAAATCGACTGTGTCCTTCTCTCTTTTCTCTTAACTTTTATATTTTTGCATTATAATGTATGTGTACTCATTTCAGCAAGAGGCTCATTAATTATTGTAGCAGGCTTCTTCTGTTTTCAACTTGCTAAAGGTTATTTTTATTTTCACAGGTGTTTTCTGTTTTAAATTGTCTTAACCGAATTTATCCTTTAGTAGATTCCTGTCGTTTAACAAGTTTCTATTACTTAACAAGCTCCTATTGCTCAAACATGGTCCTATTGCATAACACAGTCATATTGTTTTGCAGACTCTTATTGTTATTTTAAACTTTAACAGGCTTATGTCGTTTTATTCAAATTAAAAGTATCTCTTGTGTGTATTTGCTTTATCATAATCAAGATTAAAATGATATCATTTCGAGAAGTTTTTCGAAAATGATATTCTCTTAGATGGCTCGAACAAACCTAGATTCGGGCTTAGGACTCTGATCAAACATGAATTTCTTTTGATTTGAATCACTTCTTGATACGAATAAATCCCCTTTATTCTGTTCATGACACTGAAAATAGATTTTCGAGACTTGGACGTATGTATTTATTAAAATGACTTTTTAATTAGGATTATAAGAGTTTTAAAAACATTAAAAATTCAAAAAATTGACACTAAAATAAAAAATTTGAAAAATTAGATAATATTAAATATGTTATCCCTCTCATAAAAACAATGTTGTCCCTAAAATTTTTAATTTTTTAGGATAATCCATTTAATAATAAATTCCTAAATATGTATGTCCTTTTTCTTACTTGCAAAAAACCTTAACCGCTAAGCCAAGACTTTTTATATAGTTTTGAAATCCCTAATACCGATCTAGTTCTTTTTATTACTATTAGAAAATATATAAAATCAATTGAGTTGGCCTCACACAACAGCTTAAGCTGTTGTGATAAAATGGTTGCTTAACATGATATCAGAGCCTCTATGACCAAACAGTCATGAGTTCGAATCCTACCACCCACCTATTCTAATTAAATTAAGCACAAGGTAAAATAGGCCTGTGCAAGTTTCAAGCCCAAAGAGCTTTCACTTTAGGGGGTGCGTTAGAGAATATATAAAATCAATTGAGTTGGCCTCACACAACAACTTAAGTTATTGTGATGAAACGGTTGCTTAATAATTACTTTGGGTAAAACATTGAAAATTGCATGTTTAGTTTTAAATTCTTAAATATTTCTTTACCTCTCTTTTAATTACTTTTATTAGACTCTAAAATCCACCTTAAAACACCTATTTAATTTTAAATTCTTAAATACTTTTATTAAAGTTATTTTTCTTATTTGTAAGGTCAAAATCAACGTATCCAGTGTTGGAAAATTGGGTGGGAATCTAATCCCGACCATAGCATAATAATCAAAAAACTTTTTTCTATTTTGGTTTCCCGAAAACTAAAATTACTTTAATTCTATACAATGAATAACATAAATCATAAATAAAGCAGAATCTTAAATTGTACCTTATTTCGAAGCTTAATTTTTATCTTGTAGTATCCCTCGAATCATTTTCAAAACCGATTCATTTTAATCACGTAGTTGGTATCCATAGAATGGATTGAAGTAACTATGTAACTCTTACAGAGATGATTAAGTAAGAAGTACTAGCTTTATTAGAGCTTAAGTCTATTTATAATAGATTTTGAACGTTTTAGTAATTTAATTGAAGTTAAATTATAATTTCAATTAAACTTTGATTATAATTACAAATAATTCTAATTAAATATCAATTATGCCCAAATTAGATTAAATATCTCAGACTTAATCATAAAGTTTCACAAACTTTATAATCAAGTCCAACTTGATTAAAATAACTTTACTCTCTTCAACTCATTCTTTATGTGAGACTTATTAGGTTCTCAAATATGCTAGCAATGATTATAAATTATAATTATAATTCATAATTAGAATTAGATAAAATAAAACTTCTTTTAATTTGTCTTTAATTCTCCAATTAAACAATCTATAATCATAGATCAAAATTGATGTCTAGCAATACATTAAAACCATCCAAATATTTAGAAATATCAAAGTAGTTTTGACTAATATTTTCATGTATAATTTTTTCGTATAATTTATTCCTTTCATCATACAACGTTCACAGTTATCCCATAGACTTTATCATATACATATAAATATGCACAAGATAAAAGAATGCTTTTAAATAATTGTCACTAAACTACAACCAATTTGATTGGTTGTGCATAAACCAACCCCCAATGCATAGGAGAGGCTGTTTTCGTGACTTAAATCTATGATCTTATAGTCACAAAAAAACATCGTTACCGGTTGCTCTAAGGTTCACTCTCTTATTTTTCTTATCTGTACAAAACTCTAAAAACCGCTTTAGTTGTTTAGTTTTGACTCCTGAAGAAGAATTAGAACACTTCTATATAATTCTTATTTTTTAGTTAAAGTGAAACAAGGACAGCTACAGATTATTATAATAGAACTCTGAATGTACGAACGTTGAAAGAAAACAAAACAAGACAAAAACTAAAACTAGCACCAACCGTAAGTTATTAGTTGAATCTGATCAGAAACACCATTCTATTCTCTTTTTTTTTTCCACTATTATGCATGTGAACTTTGTCTCCATTTTCAATCCTGCATTTGTCCTTCTCCGAAGAATAGCATAAGATCCTAATCTTGACCGATATCTTTATAGAAAGGAGCCTCACCTACTATTTTTTACAAAACGTATGATTAGGTGAATCACTGTGTTAATAATATTTAATTAGTTTATGTATACTAATTATATCATATATGTTTTTATCAATTTTATTGGACAATTTTATCATTTCTCATAAAATTAGGCAACTATTAATTACATTTTTTAGTTTTTAAATAAATTATCCGTTAAGTTACGTAATTTGATACAGATAAAGATGATAAAATGACCCAATAAATGATCTAGATTAATAAGTTGAAGTCTAAATAAACCCGATATAGAAGCTATATAAAGGTCAAAGTCTCCTGCAATTACTCAAGCATAAGAAATCTATGATCCGTTAAAAAAGCTTACGTATTGAAAAAATTGTAAAAAGTCCTAAACTTCATTTGGAAAATATTTTTTGTAAAGGTTCTGAGAGATTTGTGATCGTTTTGAGCTCAGAATTGGCATCAAAATTAGAGATGTAACTTAAATCAAGTATTTTGTATTACTTATGTTTTTAATTCTTTCAAGTTGATTCTGGGTACGTAATAAAGCTTGTACCACATATTACAATTTTTCTTAACTAAAAATATTTTAAAAAAATTGTTTATTAAAAATTAAATTAATTAATCCACATGGAATAAAATCGCTTATCAGTGTTAAGCAAGATCGAGGCAATTGGGGACAGGGTCATATGTAATCTGTACGTTTTCAGGTGATTTAGCTTCTGGTCCTGTGTGAGAAATTAATATGAATATGAATACCAGTTCTGTTCATTGTATTTATATATAATCTGATCAGTTGATTCAGCTAAACAAGCTTCTCAGGATCTGTTTTTAGTTTTCCTTTGTCTTCGAGCCGTATATAGGGAAATAGGCTTATATTTATGGTTACTAGCCATGTTACTGGTTCATGAATCGCATGAAACTACGGCTAGGAATAGCAGCTAGAGTCTGAGGAGGTAAAAGTAATAGACAGGATTTATGAGTTTGTGGACTTTTGGTAACTCAGTGTAGAGGTATCCGAGGTTTTGTAAAAATCAACTCTAGTCTAGGAGACCTTACATTCATCGATTTTAGTGAAAATTTTAAATAATTGTTAACCATAAAATGTCAAGTAATAGCTCTTTTAATTTTTTTATAAAGGGGAAAAAATCAATAAAAAAATTAACATTCTATTAGTACAGTATTTTACGGTATAAAGTTTCTTGCATATTTTGGTGGATGAGCTCCATAACGACCTTCAGAAACTTCTAAAGTATATATAAACTTAGGCTGAATAAAAGTGCAAGAGAGACCAGACTATCGACACACTGATTTCTTCTCGATATACATGCTAGAATTATACCTCTCAAGTTCAGTGAATTACATTATGGGTATCTTTAAGTATGTTTTAGAAGCCGATGGTTTGAATCTTCTTATTGAATCTATAACATTGTTCTTATTTGAATTTACCATTCGACGAATGTTAAAAATATGGATCAATAAATGGCTAATTAAGTTCAAAGGATAAAGAATATAGAATTAACTTGTAGTTTAAGAAATATATACAAATTTTTTTAATTTTTTAAAATAAGATTTCGGTTAAAAAATAATAATGAAACACACTTAACGTAACGATACAATTCAACTTTAAAAATTAAACTAATTTACTTAAATCGAAAATACGTCAATAATTTATTATAATTATCTTAACTTTTATCGAAATTAATTATTTCAAATTGAGTTTAAGAGTTAAATTGAATTATTATATCGAATATGCATGATTTTCATGTTACATGTGTTCAATTATTTTTAATTGAAGATTAATAGAATATGCTTTTTTGAAAAATTAAAAACTAGAAGTAATATTTGTAATTTTTAAATTATTCTAAATAATAATGCAACAATAGAACACCTATGGGCACCTCACCTATGCCTAGTGCTCACTAACTACGCAACTGACCAGCTAAACCCTAGCAACTGACTCATATTTCACGTTCTTCAAGAACATGGTCCGTGGGTTGAAAAAATAAACAGTAGTTGGTTGATATAAAACTAAGAACTGACGGTTTATACTGCGACATATAAGCAAGTTCAAGATCTGCAATCTTTTCTAGTGTCATAGACTCATAGAGAGTAGCGTTCGTTGTTGATGTTCAAGCAAGTTGGGTCAAGAGAGTGTTAAAATGTCCGGTCAGTACGGCTCTTATGGGGATGAGGTTCACATGCATTGTTATGTCCGTGATCATGCATTGGTGGTGTGGATTCTCATCGCTAACGAAAGATTAAAGAATTCGGACATGTAACTGTAACGAGGTCGTTGGTCACAGTGAAGTGAAACCAGCAAGTGGGACTCGTACAATCTGAGCCAATATCAACTGATCATGCGAGATTTGGCAAATGGGTTTCTATCATTGGCTAGATGTTGATTGGTCAGTGCGTTCATCAATTGATCTTGATGTAGTTTCAAAAGTCTCGAGAGGTATCTAATACTCTCTCCTATCTAAAATAAGTGTCGTTTTAGAGGGATTTTAATTATTCAAAATAAGTGTCGTTTACTATTTTTCATGCATGTTTGTAATTTTATTTTCAAAATTACCCTTTAATTTCTCTCACATTCTAATTATACAGATTACATTTTTAAGGCAATTCAATATTTAATTAATAAGAGTATATCAAACATTTCACTAGCTTTTTTAATAAGTGTACATTTCTCTAAAACGATACTTATTTTGAATAAAAGGGAGTACATGATAATAACTTGGATTCTACTTTAGTTTCAAGTTCAACCATGATTTTAGCTTTAATACGATGGTTATCAAGAATCTAGAAAAAGACGATGGGCTTGCACTTTTAGACTTTGAGCTATCAGCATTATTAACTTTTATAATGTTGTATCAAACAATTCAAAGGTGGAAGATTCTTCATATCTGACCAATTACTTTATTAATTTAACTCCATTGAGTTTCTAATGCAAATCGACAGAATATCTTCACTTTTTTTTTCTCGGGAAAATAGTTTTAGAGGAGAATACTTGAGAACCACTAAGTGTCAATGGCAACAGTGAGGTGCTCAGAAACTTTCACGAAGTGTTTGTTTGGTCAAAAAAATAGGCACCTGCCATGACAGAACCTTAAATTACCAAGGAAACGTGTAAGAGCCTGTCAATGCTTGTGATTTGCAAGAGATAGAAGGACATAAAGAGAGAAAAAACAGTTCTTCGTTCCACTGTTAAGAAGTCCCACATCAGAGTGAGAAAGATTTTCTGATATGCGCACTATTCGAACTTTACAAATCTAAAGAAAACCCAGATAAGCTTAGTAAGTGCACAATCATGGGTTCTTCTTGGTTTTGTCAGTCATTGTGAAAAAAGGAAAACCCAGAAAGGAATTTATATCGAAAAAAAAAAAAGAGACAAGACAAGCTAGAGAAGCAGTGAAGCAGCTTCTTCTTCAGCTCTATTGCCTTCTCTCTTTTTTTTTTAACTTCTATTCAAATGTAGCTCTCTGCTCATCTTAACATGGACGTTAGAGACTGGAAAACCACCTCTTCACAAGGAATAGTGAGGCCCATATCATGATCGAACCCGAACTCTTCTTCCGCTCGTTGAAGCAAGCTCTGAAACTCAGGTCTAGAGAGAAAGGAGATAGGCACAATATATCTGCTTCTGTTCTCTCCAACGTACACAACAAAGTGACCCTTTGGGACGTCTAAAGGCAGGCCTTCATGGTCATAACCTTGTTGTTTCTTACCTAAGCTGGAGCACCTCATCAGGATTTGCTTGATCACTGCTGCTTGAGGCAATTTGTTTGATTTCTTGATGCCCATTTTGTTGTGAATATCTTAAGAGGCTTACAGTGAGTGTGGAGAGGTTGAAGGAGTTGTGGTGGGTATTTATGGTCAGAGCTGAGGCTGTGTGAGTATTTATGGTGTGAGCTTGTTAGAACCAGAGAAGGGTCAAGTGGGGCAAAGGACAGACTTAAGGGTGATGTTTTTGGGGTTTGTGTCAACTTAAGGACATGTTGGGGGCCCCAACCCATTGGCTTACACACTCTTGTTGCCCTTCATAAGGACATATTGGTCCCTTGCTTTTCGTTCTCTCTTTCTCTGGAGTAAGAATTAGGTAGACTATTTCATAATTTTCAAATGATTTACTTTAATAGGATTTAAATCATAAATGAATTTACTATTTTGTATTGGGCTTTAGAATTATTTTTAAAAATATATATCAAAGAGTTTTTTGAGAATTAAATTTAAGCTATATTAATGGTAAATTAATTAATAAAGAAGGACACCCAAAATTACTTTTTATAATTAATAATAAGATATATGATCTTTATCAAAGTTGTAAATATCCTAATGAAACATGTATTATTTTTGGCATTCATAAGGTATAGTATTGATATTTGTTGATGTTAAATATTGTTTTCGATAATTTTTTAAACTTATAAAATAATTTATCAATTTTCATATAATTGAAATTTAATTATTTGTCATCATTAAAATAAAAAACATTAAAAAATTTTAATCAATAGCTTAATTTTCTAAAAATTATATAAAATATTTTATTTTTAAACATAATAATAATTATTAATTACTAAAATACAATTTTATTCAATATTTATTAATATTTCAACTTTTGTACTAGTCAGTTAAAAGTACATTTCAGTGCAATCGTTTGGTATGATACACCTTATTTTCGCAATCACTTTCTGTTCAATATAGTAAAAGATAAGGTACAGATAGCATCATCATTTGCAGGAAGCATCCTTCCAATTTCCTGAGTCAGTTCTTTCAAACATATGCTCTTTCCAAGTCTTTTCCTCGAAACCCTTTTGTTTCTGCTAAAGATAAGCCACCAGGACATTCCTGCTATAGTAACACTCGAGTCTCTCGTCAAACACTCTGAATTGCTTAAAGTTGTTAACTATCAATCGAAGCTTCATCTGTCTCTTTTTCTTTTTTTTTGGGTAGTTGTTCACGAGGTATTTTAGGAGGGTTCTAATTATAGAAAGACACTTTTAAACCATCTACATCCAGACTAATCTCCGTTCGAGCCGAATAGATCTCTTGCGGGAGGCAAAGCTCTGGTCTCAAGTTTTAAACGGTTGCATATATGAGGACGGTTCGAACCCATGACCTCATTTAAATCAGAAGAGCCCCTTACCAACTCACCTGCGCCTTGGGATTATCTGTCTCTTCTTCATCAATCTCTCTTCTTGCCAGCTGCTGAACTTAACAAGGTCAGGGTGGAGTGTTTCTCGTTTCTACCGACCCTCAACACCAATTTAGATAACCCTCTGTCCCCTCTTTTGGGGGGCTTTTGGCACATTCTTCAGTTTTCTTGTTCTAGCTTTGAAACTCTCACATCACTACTAGTTTACACTTTATCCTTTAGAGTAAAAAATGTGTAACATAAGTTTTTAATCTTTTTCTTAAATTTTAATTAAAAAATAAAGATGGAACTCAAATTCAGTTCTTAAATTTGAACTAAAGCTAATTCAATCTAACTAATAATTTATTACAATTATTTTTAAGTTATTATTTAGGTCAGTTTTAATTGACACAAATTGAATTTAAAAATTGAGTTTAATCTTCATCTTGGTAATATTTGATTGATACAGATATAATATTCATGTTACACGTGTTTTTAATTATTTTTAAGAGAAATTTAAGAAAAAGAGTTCGCTTTTGTAGAAATGAATTTTAAGTATAACTTTTTAATAATTTTAAAGATTCAGAAATTTTATAAAAATAAGTTATATTATAAAAAAAATCTCGTGTCTTTTCCTTATCTTTTAAGATACATCCCATCTAAGAAAAGGGGCAGAGAAATCAATATTTGCAATAAATTTGCCAAGATATTGAAAATTAAGGAGATATTAACAACTATTGTTCTACATTTGACATACTAATCCACATTTGCTACTTTTCATGTATGGATAAATTATACGTAAAAATCAACATGTTAATGTAGTGATAAACGAGTTGCATTGTAAAAAAAAGAATTAAGATTCAAATTCTATATTAATTGTTGTAAAATCTTATGAATTGTTTTAAAATGAAACGAACACGTGAAACTAACTTAATTTGTTTAATCAATGATGGTTTGTGTTAGACCCTTAAACTTGGAAGTGACCTTCACGATGCATCTTAGGTAGAAGGTTAGCTAAATTATACACATGAAAGAGGCATATGAAAATACTAAGGCAAACATGAGTGAGTGAGATAGGACTTGATACAAATTTTGATAGATCTTGGACCTTATAGAGATTGACTCGACCCAGGCTAAGGTCTTGATTGAATAAAAACTTGACTCATGCTCGGAAGAATGGACTACGACTAGCAGACTTGTTGTGGAAGCATTAGATCAGGCTAATGTGTTATGTGGGTTTCGGCAAGATCACATCGCATTATCAATGGATAGAGATAGTGGGGAAATCTTAGATGATGTGGCGATAACTACGAGTTAGAGTTGCAGTGGGACTCAACATCTGAAGATAGTGAAAATTTTCGAAGATAAGGATGCTAGTTTCTTATTTGAATGTAAACTCTATCTTTCTGTTATCTTATAGATTTTATCTTATTATTTAGAGTCATATTTAAATGAGGTGTCATCTAATTGGTTCACGTGATGTAATCTGATAAAGATAGATGTGATCTTAACACGATTTTAGGCAATTCAGTTTAAGTGAGATGCTAAATGTAACTTAGCTTCTAAATAAGAGTGTTTATATATAGCTCGTTCGAGTTTTGCTCTTCTCATTCAGTCAGAGAGAGCATTCCTTGTATTCTTATTGCTTTCGTAGCATTGTTTCTTTGAGTGTGCGAAGTAAGCACTCCAAGAATCATTAAAAGTTGAAGTTTTATTTAAGGGACTTAAGTGAGATTGTCACGTAGAAAGTATTGACAATCAACTTCGTTAAAAGTTCAAGTCTCAAAGTAAACTTTGTATTAAGGTGAACAGCTCTGCAACTTAAGGTTCTACCAGTTTGTTTGTTCCGATCAATTGAATATTGTGCATCGGAGAAAGTTGAACGTCCAAACTCCAAAGTGAGTTTGATGCTTCCCCCTTTGTAGATATTTGGCTCATAATTCAGAACTATTCAATAATGTAAGTGTACTGGAATGTACAGCGACTTGTAGGGTTTATGGATCAGTGGATTGACGTGAAATAGAAACTGCAGCAGTAATGAACAAATGATAAATTCACGGTTGCTGCATCATTCTGTTTAGTGTAAGCTCAGGAGGGTCTGTACTCTGTACTCTGTACTCTGATGTAGGTCCATTAATGCTTCAACTCCGTCACATGAAATAGCTATTTATGTTGTGGTTTAATTTAGATAATTTGTTTTTTATTTATCATCTTTATTTCAATTTTTATAATTTATAATTTATAATTAATTCTAAGATATTTATCTATCACAAAAACTCTTAATCCTTAATCAAATGTCAATATTTTAGTGATCTAACTCAATTTTTAAATTTGATGAGAACTAATTAATTTTAATTTAATTAATAATTTAATATAATTAAAATAAATTATTATTTTAAATTAGATTTAATAAGTTCAGCTCAAATTTAATAGTTGAATTGAATGGTTACGTAAACCCTACAAATGGGGTGGTGCGCCAATTAGACCCTAAAAAATGTGTGCCCGCTTAGCCTGCCTACAAAATTTCCTCGAAAAAAAAAACATTTGTCTAATTCAGGTCCAAAGTCCTAGTTAGGATTGTAATCTCCACCTTCTTGTACGTTCTTGTTCTGAAACGTTCGATACCACAGACTTGCACTTACATGGAAGCTTCGTAGAGTACAACGTAGGAAATATCATATCACAATGTACAAGAAGGTATAGCTTTTATAGGAATCTCCAAACGGTTTTGAAGAAATTCAGAGACAAATGTGAATGGAAGCGAGTAAGTACAAGTAGTATATAACTCAATTTGTAAATTTTTAATTTAGGGTTAGCTCTACCTTAACTTATCATTATCATATTTAAAAGTGAGATAACCCTAATTGTAAATTTTTAATATTGGGTTAGCGTCAGTAATGTGAATATTGTTTCGTACATTTTGATGTGTACCGTACCAGACCAAAACTAGTACAAAATAAAGGATCAGTCGTACGAGGTTTAAATACCTATTGGTATCGGCCGATATTCAAAATATCAGTCAAATATCGACAGGTACCAAAAATTTTTAAAAAATGGGAGATTTTTTTGTAAAATTTTCAAAAATTTTTAACATCTCCCTCCCTCC
>JAOSBK010000006.1:1292786-1315806 GCA_027568895.1 Erythroxylum shatona | reverse complement strand
AGCAAGAGATGCTAAAAGCTCAAAAACCGAAAATGAAAGCCAATATATTGTGACTTTTGTGGGAATAACATTAAAAATAGGGGATTATAAAGAACATCAATTTTGGGTCAATGTCATTAGCATCAATACCTCTCTCCAAGGAACAAAGGGGAAAAAATGAATTATATTAGTATATGGATTACTAGGTTCGAAGTAGGGATATCAATTATATGCATTATAACTCGAATCTGCAAGTTTTTCGTCACAAAAAGTAATAAAAATATAATTCAAAACTAAATTATAATTAGTTAATATTTTTCACAATTTTTACGCTATAATTTTGGTAGATTTTATTTTTTAAAATAAATATATTTTAATACTTATAAATAAAAAATATTAATTTATGAATTAAAATATACATTCTTAAAATTAGAATGAGTAGTTGGATTCAATTTTTTAAAATTTATGTAAATTTAAGTTATTTAAAATTTTAAAAATTTGAAGGGTAAAAAATTTTAATTTAAAATTAAAACATTCAAGATATTAAAAACTTTAAATCTAAGTATAATTCGAAAGTATATACTGAACTGGGGCCAAAAGAGCAAAATTCAATTAGGTTCTCTTTTAGCACACAATTCAATTACCAAAAGAGGAAAAAGGTCAAGGAATCCTTTTTATTCATCTTATCACGTAATTAGGGTTTGTGTGCGTGAACAGCTCATCTCTCTGCAAAGCTGCAGAAATCAAGAAATCGAAGGAGGCGAAATCACCTCTAGCTGAGGCTAGGTAAGAAGCAAACTAAGAAGGGATGGGTGTACCAGCTTTCTACAGATGGTTAGCCGAGAAATACCCTTTAGTGATTGTAGATGCAATTGAAGAAGAGCCCATCGAAATCGACGGTGTGAAGGTTCCGGTCGACACGAGCAGGCCAAACCCTACTATTGAATATGATAATCTGTATCTCGATATGAATGGGATAATTCACCCGTGCTTCCATCCTGAAGACAGGGTGAGATTTTCTCTTGTCATTAGTTTTCCTTTGCCACATCTTTTGGTTTTGAATGGAGTTTAATGGAATATTATAGTTTAAGTGCAATAACCCTTGTGGTAAAAGGGGTTATACTGCAATTTAATGTTGCATTCATGTTGGTGTTGTGAACTTCCATATTCACTAGCTTGGATTAGGTGTCTAATGTAATCATGTGGACGTGGAATTTTATTGTTTTGTTGTCTGATTTATGTTAAACGAAATTACCGTCCTTCAGTTTTGTTGGAAGATACAAAGGACGGTGTAGTATTAGGCTTATGTATAAACCACATGGTAATTGGTATATATGATATTAACTTCAGGCTTAATGAATTTGTTGTACTTATGAAATTTGGTTTGTTGCAGCCTTCGCCAACTTCTTTTGATGACGTGTTTAGTTGCATGTTTGACTATATTGATAGGCTGTTTGTGATGGTGAGACCTTGAAAGTTGCTATACATGGCTATTGGTGAGCATTTTATTTTCTTTGATATTGTAAGGTTAGACGAATATGGGGTTTTGAAACTATAATACCCTAAAACAAATGGCAGATGGAGTTGCTCCTCGGGCTAAAATGAATCAGCAACGATCTAGGCGTTTTAGGGCAGCTAAAGATGCAGCAGACGCGGTAAGTTGTGGATCCTGGTTGCACCTTTATGTGTGATTTGTAAGGTTTATCATCCAAATCATTGGGGTGGTAGGCAGATACTGGGTGTTTCACTTGGCTTTTCACAAGGTTTATCAATGAGTTACTCATTCCTGTATATCATTGTTTTGCTTTTCTCTAGATTGGATAAAAGATTATGCTTAGATTGAAGAAGATAATTAGTGCTCTAGTTTTTTGACATAAAGAAAAAGAAGGAAAAGTGAATATGAAGTAGCTGCAAATGTTTGATAGACTATGTGGTTAATCTCTCACAATTTCTTTTAGGCAGCTGAAGAACAAAGACTGAGAGAGGAATTTGAGAGGGAGGGCATAAAACTTCCTCCAATGGAGGGATCACAAACTTTTGATTCCAATGTTATCACTCCCGGAACTCAATTTATGGGTATCTTGTCAATTGCACTTCAGTATTATATTCACCTCAGACTTAATTATGATCCTGGATGGAAGAATATTAAGGTATTTTTGCTTCATGGTCCATTATTTCTTATTCTTTATGGAGCTTTTTGTCTTCGCATTGTGGTTGTGCCTTTTTTACTAGGGACACTGTTTGAGTTGTTTCTTCCATCTCTTGCTTTATGAAGGTTATCCTTTCTGATGCAAATGTTCCTGGGGAAGGGGAACATAAAATTATGTCGTACGTTCGTCTTCAAAGGAATCTTCTTGGTTATAACCCAAATACATGTCATTGCTTGTATGGTTTGGTACGTTTTTTCTTCCATTTTGATTTCCATGGAATCACTTTTATTGTTTTTATGCTAGATTTAAATGATTCCCATTATTCTACTTATAGGATGCAGATTTGATTATGTTAGCTTTGGCGACCCATGAGATTCATTTCTCAATTCTTCGAGAGGTTTGTGTCTTTCTATTTCAAGTATCTAAACTTTGTGATAATCAAATTCCATTTTAGTGTTCTTGTTCTTGTTTACAGCTTTCATGTTTCTATATTTTGATGGGAAATTTTAGGGGTGTTGTGGATTAGGTTTCCTAGATATATTGATCAAGGTAAGTAGATAAATGGATGAGTTACTTTCAGGTTGTATTCACACCTGGACAACAAGATAAATGCTTCCTATGTGGTCAAGTGGGTCATTTAGCTGCTAATTGTGAAGGCAAGGCAAAGCGGAAGGCAGGAGAATTTGATGAGAAAGCTGATGAGGTTGTTGTGCCCAAAAAGCCATACCAAGTTGGTTGTGCTCTGCCTTTTTTGTCATAGATACAGTTTCACTTTTTTTTTTGACTTCTACTGTTTCTTTTCTTTTTTGGCTTTTGCAGTTTCTTAACATTTGGACACTGAGGGAGTATTTGGAGTATGAGTTCAGGGTGCCTAATCCTCCTTTTGAGATGGACATTGAACGGATTGTGGATGATTTTATATTCATGTGCTTTTTTGTAGGCAATGATTTTTTGCCACATATGCCTACACTTGAGATTCGTGAGGTTTGTAATTTGCTTATCAGCTTAAATGCATTAGTTTTATAGAAAATCGTCATTTACTGCAAAATGCTTGAGTAAATGTGCACCCGAAAGCCATTAGTAATGCATATGGATTCCAGCATATTGTGCAATGCATATATAGAGAAGGGAGGTTCTCTGCACGCTTTTTCTTTTTCAGGGTGCAGTTTATATTCTGGTATGATTCAGTCCGGGCCCTTTAGTTGTAAATGAGCTAAAGTACCACTAAGTGAGAGCAGCGTAGTATGTGACAAAGATCTTCCCTTTTTTTGGACTTAGCTATAATATCTTATGTTCTAACAACCTAGGACTTATGGATAATTATAACCATGCATAGTAGGTTGTGAAACCTTTTACTTCTGCTTCTGCACTAGATGTTAGACATCAATCCAGAATGTGAATGGATTTTGCGAGATTTTATTTTGTTGCAGGCAATGATGAATGGTTCCATTATGTTTGCTTGGTTTGGCCTATTAGGAGTTTTCCTTAATCTCAATGCTTGCTTCCTACAGCTTCAATTTTTAAAATCTTTCTCTGAAATGTTATGATTTTAATGTGCAATAAGATTTTGACTCTTTTTTTTCCTTTTTATAGGGTGCAATCAACCTGTTAATGGCAGTATATAAGAAGGAATTTAAAATATTGGGTGGCTATTTGACTGATGCAAGCAAGGTAAGAAGTTTGCAGTCTCAATTCTTATGTATTTTACTTTTTCCCTGTTGACTGTTAGTTTTCTTTTGGTTGCTGTTTTTAGCCGAATTTGAACAGGGTTGAGCATTTTATTCAAGCTGTAGGATCATACGAAGACAAAATATTCCAGAAAAGAGCCCGCCTGCACCAGGTTAATTTATTTTCTTTGTTGATGATGATAATGTGCATTGCATGTTGAATGTTTTTACTCATGATGACATGCATTGTATTGTTGTTTTAAGGAACAAATTTGTGGTAAACATTAGATAGTCTGATTGATAAATGAACTGCTACTAGGTCATTTAAGTTATGGAGTTGCACAATCCAGACATATGCATTGATACTGATATGCTGTTTGCTATATCTAATTGCATTGCATATATACTACCGAGTGATTGCAAGTCTGTTCACTATGAGTGTGGGTATCAGGTAGCTGAGTTGGAGTGATTATTTTTCTCTAAATATCTTTTAGCTATCCATATCTTTATTGCTATTTTTTTTCTGAATATAAGTTTCTCCACTAATTTGCAACAGCGGCAAGCAGAGAGAATTAAGCGTGAAAAGCGACAGACTAGAAGGGGGGATGATGTGGAACCTCAAGCCCTTCCTGATTCTTTGGTTCCAGTTACTCGATTTCATGGTTCTCGTCTCGCAACGGGTCCTTCACCGTCACCTTATCAGCAAGGTGGAACATCAGATATTGAAGTTTCTGCTCGGCCTCATAAAGTTCCTCGGTCCTCTTCTTCAGCAAATATAGGTGCTGCAATTGTTGATGCGGAGCATAGTCTGGAAGCAGAAGTATGTTTTCCTGCTTAGGGAGAGGCACTTTAATGTAATTCTGACTCCTCCAACCATTCTTAGGGCTCATATTCAAATGAGCTAACCTTTATTTGGTATGAGCCTTACTGGCAAGGAGTTAGGAGTGCATTTATTACCTCTTAGTATTGTAATCTAGCAATTCTTTTTACATTCTACCAAGAGCTTTTGTCGGGCTAAATTAATTTCTTTTTCATTTTTAGGCTCGTGAAAACAAAGAGGAATTGAAGGCTAAGCTTAAGGAGGCCCTTAGAGAGAAGTCTGATATTTTCAACAATGAAGCTGCAGAAGAAGACAAGGTTTGAATTGCTTCTTATATTGATGAGTTATTCATATTTGCAGAGGACATATTATGGTTCCTTCTTTATTGAGAGATTGAATGGAAAAGTACTGGCAAATAGGTAGGAAAGGTGTTATTGTGATTGTACATATTTATATTGAAACTTCTGTGGCTGATGTGATGGTGACTGTTGCTTTTAGTGGACTAACCTTTATTTTGGTAATTCTGAAATTCTTATTCTGTTATGCACTGTGCTCTTTTCTCATGTTCTGCAAGTGCAACTGATGGAGGATTACTCTGACTTTCAATGTGCAGATCAAATTGGGAGAACCTGGGTGGAAGGAAAGGTATTATGATGAGAAGTTTTCAGCAAAATCTCTGGAGGAAAGTGAAAGTATACGAAGAGACGTTGTAAGTTACATATTCTCCGATGTATTCTTGTTGTCTTTAAACAATGGATCTTTTCTTTATTTATTTGACCTTCATGTGTGTAGGTTCTAAAGTATACAGAAGGGTTATGCTGGGTCATGCATTACTACTATGAGGGAGTTTGTTCTTGGCAGTGGTTAGTTGTTTTTAGTTCGGGTTATTCCCTGGTTGAAAGTTTTTTCATATATGCTGATATTACTGTTTTATTTAGAGTTGTAGTGTTGTAACCCAAAGTGAAGTTAAAAAACCTTTGTTGATAGTTTTGCTAGCAACTATTTTATGGGTTAAAGTGATTGTCACATTTAACTTCAGGCTTATTTTATCAGTTGTTAAGTGTCCATTTCACCTGTTGGTTGCAAATATATTACTACTCGATTTTACTTGCTTCAGTACCTCTTCGCAGATAAATGATTTCTGAAGTGTTATACTTATGCATTGATCTTGGACTTAGTGTTAACTTGTTAATAAACATTTTGGTGCAGGTTTTATCCCTATCATTATGCTCCGTTTGCTTCTGATCTTAAGGATCTTGGCCAATTAGATATAAGTTTTGAACTGGGTTCTCCATTTAAACCATTCAATCAGCTTTTGGGAGTTTTTCCTGCTGCAAGGTTCCACAGCTGTTAAATTTATTTTATATACCCCTTTTTGCAACTGTTTTCCTTGAGAAGGCCAAGTGGAGAAACCGGTTATGATTTATCTTGCAGTTCTCATGCGCTTCCGGAGTGCTACAGGAAATTAATGACAGATCCAAACTCACCTATCATTGACTTTTACCCAACTGGTATGGCATTATCAACTGAACAAAAAAGATCTATAGATTGCTTTCCTTGGATTATGCATTGATGATCTTGATTTCTTGAGCAGACTTCGAGGTAGACATGAACGGAAAACGGTATGCGTGGCAGGTGAGTATGTCTTACTGATGTTACTGTACTATGGCCCAGAGACAATTTTATGAGGCAGGAGTGTTTTTTGGATTCTCAAATGGAGTTTCTTGGAACTTTGTTGATGTTATTAGTTTAATTCCTTTTTATTGCCTTCTCCCAAGGGTATTGCAAAGCTTCCTTTCATTGATGAAGCTCGCCTTCTTGCAGAGGTTCAGAAAATTGAACATACTTTAACGGTACTGTTCTTCCTTAGATCTTCCTTCACACATGCTCTGGCACATCCTTCATTTCTTTCTATTTATTTCAGATCTCTCTCTCTCCACCCGCTCTGCCCTTATTCTTCTAAGGAGGGAGAGGGGATCAGAGACTCGGGTTCTGTTTTGTCATACATTCCATTCCAACAGAACATTCCAATGCTTTTCAGGATGAAGAAACAAGGAGAAACAGTATGATGTTCGATCTGTTATTTGTGTTATCGTCACATTCTCTATCAGAAAGCATATATCTACTCGATAATCAATGTAAACAATTAACTGACAGAGAGCTTATTGAAGTCAAGGAACCTATTAATCCTGAGTTGAGGTATGTACAACTGTGCTTTGCTTACGTAATGTCATTCAATTTTCTTTTGAGCTTTGTGATGGAATTTACTCAATCAACTTCCGAGGTTTCATCTTCTCCTTGAATCTTATCATTTATGTACCTCAATTGCGACACTAATCTTGCTTGTTGAGGTCGAATTTGAGTCATGGAGTTTAGTTTGCATTATAGTTTGTACCCCAGAGCACTTCTGTTATGGAGTTTAATCTTAAAGCTTGAAAACATAAAAATTGCAAATCTTAGGAGAAAATAAAGGGATAGAAATAATCCCTTCTATTTATGGAACCCTTACCACATGTTAATGGGTTTATTTTATTTTTTCCTTTCTGGCTTAATATTTGTACATATTATAGCTGCAATAAATTTCTTCATTCTTTTATGTTATTGAGGACCCTGCATAAAGCATGTCTTGCCAATTCAGAAGAGAAAAGGTCCATTCCGTCTTCAATTTATTGGTTCAAAAAATTTTGATTGGAAGTGATACTTTCAAAAGTGGAATTGAAACGATCTTAACTTGAAAATGAATTCAGTATCTGCTTTTTTTTTCCGAATAAGCTCATAAGAACCTCCTGTTTATAGTACCGTAGTACTGCCCTTGATTTTAACCATCACCTGTTTTTGTTCATGCAGTACTACTAGTGATTACACATTATGAGGAGTTTGAACAATTTTTAACACAAATCATAAACTTTTTAGTTTTATTTGGGATATCATATGATTTGTTTAGGTCTGCATGCAGTGATGGGATGAATGGTTATATATCCCCATGTGCTGGAGATGCTCATCCTCCTATATTCAGGTCTCCTGTTGTTGGCATGGAGGACATATTGGACAACCAAGTCATGTACGTTGTTAGCATTCTATTGTCTCTGTAGTATATTGACATGGTTGTATGTTAATGGTGGCCTTTTGTAATTAACTATTACATTGGCTTTAACTTTTTTCTTCAGATGTGCAATATATAGACTTCCTGGCCCACATAAACACATTGCTAGACCTCCTGCTGGGGTTATATTCCCAAAAAAGGTATGCTTGGTGTGGATAATAAAATTCTTTTTGAGTGTGATTTGTCATATTTGTTATGGTTGTGGCTATTAATCGTCTAAATGTTTCTCTTTTGTGTATTATTAGCACATTTCATTGTTCAGTATACCATTAATATGATGGCATGTTAGTGGCAATTTCGAAAGCCTTGTTTAATTTCTGCCTAGACAGTTGTGATCAATAAAAATTTCTGCCACATGTATCCGTTTTTGAAGCATGTGTACAGATGATGGTTAATATGCATTATCAGCCAACTGCATTGGAAGACTTGTAATTTGGTCTAACATTTGACATCTTTTACCTTAGGGTTGCATACGACTTTAATATTTTTCTTTGAAGTCCTCAGATCGCCTTGAATACAAATTTATCGTTTCCCTTATGTGCTAGATAATTTGACTTGTCTGTTCTAGTTGGTTTACACGTCTCCTTTCTGCAGTTTTCGGTTGTAAAGTATTTTGTTTGACTCTAAATTTCATGCTGAAGATTGAGATGGTTTGGCAGAAATTGGCTTGCCTGATTTCATGATGATTGACATCCTTTTTTCTCTTATAGATTGTAGATGCTGGGGATATGAAACCTGAACCTGTTTTATGGCATGAAGATTCTGGGAGAAGGCCTAGGGAACATGAAAGGTACATAAAGATTTCAGCAAGATGATATGTTGGAAATACAAGGAACAGTGTGATTTGTTTTCATTTTGCCATCTTCCATGTATGGTTAACTGTGTGGTTGATTCTCCTTCAGGCCGCACCCACCTGGAACTACTTCCGGTCGTCAGCTAGGAGAGGCATCACATCGACTCGTTGTCAACAGTTTACAGATGAAGGTGGACCAAAATGGCTATATGCACGCCCGTGCACCTTATTCTGCAGCTTCCTATGTCTCGTCATATTCTTCCTTTTCAAATGGGTTCCAGGACGATGGGCACCGCAGAATGCCACAATCCAACTTTCAGGCTAATAACTACAGATATCCGAATCACTCCACTCACTATGACCAGGGATATAATCAATCCTATGCTGCTTCTGGCCCTTCTAGCAAAAGATTTCAACCTCATCATGAAAGAGGGAATCACTGGAGTGGACAACATCCAAGACACGCGAACCAATCGGAATATCATCAGACCGGGGGATCAAGGTACACACATGGCCCTTCGGCGCAAACATCAAGTGGCGGTACTGTCCCTGACTATCAAGGTGGTTATAATGGTTACCAAAGTCACTTTTCATCTGCAACTGGTAATCATGGGCAATGGGGTGGCAACTATCATGCAAGAGACAACCGGTTCTCTACTCTAGACCCAAGATCATCAAGTAGGATGCAGCCACCACCTCCCGGATTGAACGGGCGTCAGCCGAGTTCTTCCCCCGGTGAAATGCATAGAGGGCCGTCTCGACAGCCACCTCACTCAAATTGGAGGCCACGACCACCGCCAGCTGCTGGAGCGAATTGGAGACCTGGTCCACTGCCGGTGAGTAAAGCAAATAGAGGGCCACCACCACCACCTGGATATGGTCGGTAAGAGTTGTTTCCTTCAGCTTCGAAGGCTTGAAGTTGTACAATAGTTAGTATGCCCGTTGTTCAATTCATTCACTTCGTTTCCAGAATTATAGGATTTACATTTTCAATAGGTGTTAAATTAAAATTAAAAATTGTATAATAATATGATTGAATACGATTGTTTTTATTTTTAATTAAAAATTTTATTAAATAAAATTAAATAGTTTATTTTAATTTATGAAAATTAATTAGCTTATAAAAATTAATTGATTATTTAATAAATTGATAGTTTTTAATAACAGATTTTTTATTAAATTGAATTGAAAAATTAAAAATTGAATCGAAAATTTAGTTAATTCAAAGTTTTTATCGTTGAATTGATTAAACTGTTTCAATTTTTTAATTATTAAATTTATTTGTACTTTTTTGTTTTCTATTTTACTAATAGTTAATAATTATAAATGTTTATTAATATTAACCAAGGGTAAATATTTTTTTTGGTAAAAGGGTAAATATTATTATTAGTCGTCAAATTACAAGTGTATTATAAGGTAAGGACAAATTACTTTGATAGAGTTTTTATTATTTAAAAAACTCTATATAGTCTTAACCTTAATATTAATATTTAATTTTTATCAAACAAAATATAAATCTACGAATTATATTATTATAAACCCCTTAATCATTTAACAAAAATTACTTTTATAATTTTTTATAAGTTACAAAAATTAAGAGAAACTAAAATTCAAATAAAAATCAAATTTCAAATAAATAATTTTGTAACTTAAAAAACAAAAATACAAATCAATAGAGTAAGATAACGAGAATATAATAACTATCAAAGCCGATTAACAGCCATAAAGAGCTAATAAATATAAAGAGCAACGATCTGAGAGTTGAACGCCGCAGATCTTGGAAAGTAGGTTGGGACGGGTTGAGTTCAGACAGTCGGCGGTTGGGAATATAATAGTTATGAAATTGTTAAAACAAGACACACGTGTGGATTGATGAGTTGTTAGCCAGTCTTATATGCTCTTCCAGAACTACTTTTCTTTTTGAATATCTCCCACAAGATACTGCCAAAGCAACGTGTGCAAAGTAGTGGGATTCCTTCTCTTCACCTTATGCTGTGTTTTTTAAAAAGGTGTTTTGGTTTCAACCATAGATTTGATTCCATACACTTCACGCTCAAGTTTTCTATTCAATCAATATCTCTCCGATTTAAGGGACTTATTCGGTTCGAATGGGGATTAGTCTAAGTGTGAATAGCTTAAAGGTGCTTTTTCATAATTGGGATCCTCCTAAGACACCTCGTGGGCAACCAAAAAAAAAAACTCTCCGATTTTGTTACTTATTTTATAAATAAAAATAGGCCAAAAGACGTCGTTTTGAAGTTTATAATTAAAATTTGTAACATAAGCTAATAATAGTAGGACGTGTGTTAGAAAACTAAAATTATAAAAAGTATTTGATAATTTTTAAAAGAAAAAAGAATGCAGTAATAAAAAAGTCAACGTACCTAATACATAAAGTTTCCCGCTTTACAAGTCCCACTTTACGAGAATTTGAGGAAGATTATAATGTGCAAAACTTTCTTTTTGTATTTTTATACTGTGATTTAATGGTTACAGAAGGAGCTAACTTGATTAGTTATTTTAATGTTCGACCTCGGAAAAAAGTGCATTTATAATATATTAACTAAAATTATAGAAAGCATTTGATAAATTTTAAAAGAAAAAGAGTGCATTTATAAATGATATAACGAATTTTATTTTATTTTTAATCTCAAAGTATCAAAAAGCTTAAAGTGATTGGAATTCAAGTTAAACAAAACAATGTCGTTTTAATCTCGATTGTTCATGATACTTTAGGTTAAATTAAACTGTAAAATAAGTTCGACCCTTGATTAAAGTTTAAAATTATAAAAAATTCCAACCTGTCCTTAAATACAATCAAATAAAATGAGTTTTATTAATATAGAAACAAATCCGGGCTATTTTAATAAATATAATTATTCTTTATATATATATATATTAAATTGCTAACAACACAAAAGCTAATAAATCCTACTTAAAATTACATAAAATAAAATTATTCTATTTTTGATTGACTATGTTATTTTAGGTTAAATTAAACCATAAAAATATAATTTAAAACCTTGACTAAAGCTTGAAGTTATAAAAAAAAAAATTCACAACCCTAAATAAATTTAAGGTTAAATGAGTTTTATTCGTTAATTTTAGATCGAAGTTAAACCGTTTTGTTAAATAATTATTCTTCACATATGTTAAAGTTAAATTGCTAAATGCACAATAATTAATAAATGATATGCTTTAAAATTAATGAATTAACGGCTTCAAACTAAATATCAAAGTTAGACAAAGTGATTACATCAAATATTTGTTTCAGTTACTCTTTTCCAACTATATTCTATTAAATCTCATCCATACATTTATATGATTAACGAGTTCAATCACCTCAATTTTGAAAGAAAAAAAAACAGGTTACATCAATATTGAAAATAGGTACTATCAGATCTCCTTAGTCAATTATAGTGGTTCAATTATGTTTTATTAATTTTTATCTATATATTTATATAAATTTTAAAAATATATTTTCTTTCAAAATTGAGGAGACTTGACGCGTATATATATATATATATATATATTACAATGGAAATAAACAAAACAGTTACAACATATGTCTCGGGAAATAAATCCTAGCCATATCATCTAAGAGGAATGAAAGGCACCCTGTAGGTGAAATATGGAGAATGGACAATCCGTGGCCATAGGTAACAGCTGAATGGATAAGCCAGTCCGCACAACGGTTGCCCTCCCTGTAGATGTGTCGAGGCTGTACAACCCAATTCTGCGCTAATAGCTCATTAATCTTTTTGATGAGAGGGTCAGGGGATTGAGACCGTGTAGTGTGGGAGGAGATGGTTGTGGCCGCCGTAAGGGAGTCGACCTCAAGCTCAACCCAACGGTATTCTAAGTCCCAAGTAAGCTGTAAATTAGAGAGAATACCCTAAAATTCTACATATGGGACAAACACCGACTGATATTCTGAACAAAACCATCACTTAACGCGTATATTGATACTAAGAAAGATGGCGATTTCTGGGTCCAACAACTATGGGAATGGATAAAGATACCTGTCAAACTAGTAGTAGTTCGTATTATTATATGACTTTTAAGACGAAACAAGACACCTTACGTGGGACTTTGAGGGGATTGAAGTGGTTACTACTCTTTCGGGACAAGATGATCTAATGAAGTCATCTCTGACGCATGTCTGAGTTAACGTAGTAAGTGTTTGGCTGCTCGTTCTTGTTTGCTTTCAGATTGTTTTTTGTTTTCTATCACCGACAAAATTGTTTTATAAATTAATAAACATATAAAATAATAATTTATTTAAAATTTAACTGCAGACTTTTGAAAGAAATGTTCTAAAGGCTAAAAGATTTAAACTTCTCAAACTTTAAAAAGTCCTAATTTTTAAAATTCTTAAAAAACCTCTTTGTAATTTAAATTTTTTACGCAAACTCATTTTTTTAGATTTTGATTAAAGAATAATGACGAAAAAAGTACAACGTGACATCTGACTTGTAAAAATTAAATATATGTATTTAATTTAATCCTCAAGTTTAAATTATCGAATTAAATACAACTCAAATTAATAATTTATTATAATTATATTGAATTATTAATTTAAGTTGGATTTAATAGCAGAATTGAATTATAGTATTAGTGATGTTTGATTAGCTCACGTTTGATATTCATACGACATGCGATTCGTGCCCCTTAGGAGATGGTCGAGTTGGTAGAGTGGAGGAGTATAGGATCAAAAAGTACTGTATTCAATTCTCCCTACCTGCGCTCTCTCGATCGTGATTTATAAGCTATTGCATCAATTCAAAAATTTACCTAGCGCGCATATAAAAGATAGCGACTGCAGATTCCTGCGTTTAAAAAAAAAGACATATGTTTCGTTGTTATTTTTAATCAAAATCTTTGAGAATTTTAACATTTAGAGAGTTTCTTTGAATTTTTTTAAGAGAGGGTTTATATCTTTTATCCTTAAATTATATTTTATCAATAATTAATTTGTTATAAATTTGAAGGGTTTTAATTAATATGAATAAAATTTGTGATTATGATAATAATTTTATAAATATATTGGATAATTTTATTTTGTTAGTTAATTAAAATTTTTAATAAGTAATTTAAAAAATAGACAAGAAGATTGCTGGAGTTACATCAATCCATCGACTTATATCTTATCAATCATTTATTAGTTATGATTTGAAGGGAGTTGTTTCATTATGGTTAGCCGATCATATGGCAGCCAATCATCGTTAACAATGGTCGTTTTATGAGCCAATCATGTCATTGAAAATAACAACTAGAATTGATGTAGATAAATTAGTTAAAGTTATAAGGGGCCGAGAATGGCTCTCGTTTTCGTGTGCCATCCTACGCCCGAAACTATCTATCTATTTATTAAATGGGCACATAGTAGTACACAAAAACATGATATTAACGAATGGATGGATAGTATCGGACACAGGATGACACACGAAAACGAAAATAGAAGAATTTAATAAATAGATGAATAGTTTCGGACACAGAGTGGCACACAGAAATAGGATGTTAATGAATAAATGAATGGTCTCGAATACATAATGACACACAAAAATGAAAACAGAATAATTGATCTCAATTATAAGACGCAATTTTCATTTGATTGAAAGTGAAATTAAGAATAAGGAAATAATAATTAATTTTAAATAATTTTCAACAACCATCTAATTCCTCTTTTTTCAAATGATTGAAGTTCTAATCCCGCCTTTAAGTATATTACAATTAAATGCTTTTGCCATTTAGTTACTCCTCTCAATCTCATTTAACAGATCGAGTTGAGTTTAGACTTATATCAAATTAAACTTCAAGGTTTCATTTTTTTTTTAATTTTCAAACTTTTCAAATCTAGTGCAATGCGTAATTTCTTTAAAATTTAGAATAAGTTTGATATGAGCCTTAAATTTTAAACTTTATATGTTAACTTAAGTTTGAATCGAGCTAAAATGTCAATTTTAAGTGAAATATACATCGGTCATCTTTTTTATGTGTTACTTAGCTTCAACATTTTCTTGTAATGACTTTTCATTTTAATTATTTACTTAACTTCTTTAAGGCAAGGCTGTCTTCTTTTTGACCTCTCCAAACTTTGAGTATCAACAAAGTTTCTACTGAGATATTATTATTATTGTTATTTTGGATTTCTTCAGATCTCATGTATTAACAAAATTTCTACTAAGATATTGTTGTTATCTTTTTATTTGTATCACAAGTAATAATTTGTAAAACATATAATTTAAATAAATTTCTTGACAAGTTTAAACCAACTATTATTTATCATAGACAACACACTTCCCTTCTAACCAATCAAGCTTTGTAATTATTTTGACTGAATTGTATTTTATGCAACTCAAATTTGCAACATTATATAGAGATAAAAGTAGAGATGACAACAAGTTAGATAGATTGGACTCATATCCAAATTTTTGTCATCTAAAATAATACTGTTTAATAATGAGAATATAGAATCTTTGGACCACACCTTGAACCAGTACCTCATACCTAAATTTGATCAATCAAACCTGACATATTAACTTTGGGTGAGACTAAGTAGAGTTGAACCCTGACCCTTTCTCGTCTCAGATAGACTGTTCATGATAGACCTCGAATCTATCCCTCAAACTCAAATCCAGTCTATAAAACCTGGCACACTAACTTTGGGCGAGATCAATGTTTTCAAACCGGGCCGAAAGTTAATCCAAAAAGATAGAATGTGTAAAGTTCAAAAGATTCGACCGGTATTAGACAATTATAAGCTCGGTTAAAAATTTAAAAAATTAAAAAAAATTTGAAAAAATTGTACTTACTTATCAAAAAATTAAAGTTTAATTAAAAATATATTGTCAAATAAAATTAACTATTTTATTTTAGTTTATAAAATTGATTAATTTACAAATTTTGTTTAATTAATAAATAAAATAAATAATTTTGAGCAACAAAAATTATTAAATCAAATCAAATCGAAAAAATGAAAATTAAACTAAAATTTTGATTAGTTTAAATTTTTACTGTTAAATCGATCAAACCGGTTCAATTTTAAAAACATTCGGTTAAATTAAACTCGGTCAATCCTAAAACCTTTTACCATCCCTATGCAATAGGATCTTAAGCGACCTCCCACTTGGTCCACCGTTCAATTATGAGATTGATGTGTATATATAATATAAATTAAGCTTTTTTGGGAGAGATCTGACTTGCCACCTAAATAAAGGGTCTTGCAAATTGCAAAGACAACGCTCCCATTGGCTTCCTCTAACTACCACCACCAACACCTCTTACCCATAAAGATTATATATATATATATATAATCCAACTTCACATGATGTCCCTTTTTGTTTTAGAAGGTTTGTTTGTTCCTTGTTGATCCTTCCAAAGAATGAAAAGGGGCCTCTTGGAGATGTGTTCTTCTCCTAACCTCATTATTACTAAAAGAAAAGCAAGTTATGATTTAATTATGTTAGTTTGAATGGTCAAATGAGAATTTTATATATTGAGAAAACCAAAATCCAAAATCATGGAACATAAAAAGGTTAATTCTTTAACTATTTTTATAACATTATCATAATTTATGTAATTTTTATCAATAATTAAAATTTGAATCAGCATGACCAATTCAATCGTAAAAATTTTGAACCGGCTAATTTTTTTGTTTCAATTTATCCTAATAACCCTTTTAAATTCTTTAAATCTTATTGTAAATTCTTCTTGTTTAATATTTATTATATGTCAGTTTACAGTAATTTAGCAGTAATTGAATCTTTAAACCTTAAAATTTTTATCTTATTAATTTCGTATCGGTTTAAACAAAGTGAATAAGTTGATATATAAATATATAAATATATTGTAGAGGGGATAAAATAATTATAGGTCAAAGAGCCTCGAAACCCATTTGGTGTAACATGATTTAAAATATATGATTTGAGTAACATAGGTTATATAGTTTAAAGGTAGAAAGTGACACAAAGCTATAAGTGCATTACTTTAAGCCATAGAAGGTAGGTCTTGTTGATAATCAATCTAATGATGACATATTAAAAAAATTAAAAAATTATATTCCTTTTAATATGCAAAAGAAATATAATATTTCATAAGAATAAAATTATTACTATTATCACTTGTAATTATCTAATTTAATTCATATTTATTATTGTAAATATATGTTCACTTTCAATAATTATTATTTTTAATATTTTAGATAAATTACTATTGTTGTATTAATTTAAAAGATAAGCTCCCCATAGTGCATAACGTGGCCATGCAACCAAAAACGAGGCAACTACCAACTCACCTTAGATGAGTTTGTGGGAAAGCTCTCTATTGGATAAGAAGGTATGGATTGACTAACTAGTAGTAATAATACATGTCTTACTTATAAACTACAACCAATCTTTGTTTATCTTTTATCTATTATAAAAGACTTTTCATTTTATGACTCTTGGGCTTAAGGAATATTTCACCGATAAGTAAGAGTTGTATCATAAGATATTTCATCGATAAGTAAGAGTTGTATCATAAGTCGAAAACTTACGATGCAACTCTCACTTATCGGAATGTCAAAAAAAAAAAACTTACTTATCGGTGAAATATTTTTCGAGCCTAAGAGTTATAAAATAAAAAGTCTTTCGATTCATATGATCTAAGAATGCCACATACGTTGCATTTATGTGATCCTCGTATGCCCTATGATCAAGGGTTGTCGGGAAAATTAATTTAGCAAAGTTACTTATTTCCAATTTTTAATTTGAGGGGAAATTAAACAATTGTGTAAATTGTATACATTTCTTTATATTTCTTTTAGCTATTAAAGAGCTAATGTTTCTATTATTAGAGTTATTTTGATCTTAATCAACCTTTTAAAAATAAAAATTTAATGTTTAAAAACTCAATACAAATTTTAAATATGATTAAAAATAAAAATATGCTTAAGAAATTAAAATTTAATTGAAAAAATAGTTAAATGAAACTCAATTAATTTATTCTTTTTTTATAAAAATCGATTTGTTTATAAAAATTTGATAATTAATTAATAAATATGTCAATTTTAATAATAAAAATTATTAAAACAAAAAAATCATCAATTTAAAATTTTTATTATTTAATGAACTAAGTCGATTTAATTTGTATTAATACAAAATTTCATATTCAACTTTGGACATTCCATGGCTTTTCAACATAACAAATCTATCATTGAAGCTTATCATTGAAAATCCAGTTAGGTCAGAACATTGCGTAGCCAAACCCAACTTGGTAGGGAATATTCCAGGCAGGTTCCTTCGCGGTATTTCAGATTGGTTGAAGACCAATTTATTATTTACAATGTGCTCCTCTAAAATTAAAGTATTTAAATAAAATATCTCAAATAATTTCCCTGTTCTCAGTGGATCCAATATTGATTTCATGAAAATAAGTAATTTGAATTTTTGATTTTATGAAAATTTCCAAATATTTCGTGTCAATGAGGATAATTTACTTTATTTCAATGTTTATTACCAATCATTTTGAATCCATTTGATTTTAGATACGATAATTCAGTTTATATTTGATTCGATTCGGTTCGTGTTAATATCTTAAATTTGATTTAATTAATTTTAAATTCAAATTTGAGTTTGATAGATTAATTTAAGTTGACAAGCTATATAAAAAAAATCTTAATTTAATATTAACTAATTAAATTATTTTTAAATAAGTTTAATCTTAAATATTTTAATTAAGCTCAAATTCATAATTTTTTAAAGTAAGCCAAATATACTTTCAAGTCCTATTGCCAAGTCTAGTGTCAAGTTCAAGCCTTAGGGAATTAAATCCTTTATATCTATAATTTTGTACCAACTCTGTTTCATACGATCCCATTTAAATATTTCTTCGAGTTTTACATATTTATGTAGGAAATATCGTACTCCCTCCTATTTAAAATAAGTGTCGTTTTAGAGGGATTTTAATTATTCAAAATAAGTGTCGTTCATGATTTTCATGCATTTTTATAATTTTATTTCTAAAATTACCCTTTAATTTCTCACATCCTAATTATACAGATTACATTTTCAAGGCAATTTAACATACAATTAATAAGGGTATATCAAACATTTCACTAACTTTTTTAATAAGTGTGTATTTCTCTAAAATGACACTTATTTTAAATAAAAGGAAGTATAAAACATGGTTAGTACGGGGTTATAAGTACAGAAGATCTGGTTTCAACCTTAAAATCAAATCTTCTGTACCTATAATCTCATTCCAAACAATCTCATCCACATATTTATCCGAGTCTCACATATATGTGGGGACAGGAAGGAATTAAAACATTTGCAACCACCGTTATGAGCTGTTAATACTTAATACGCCTTTCAATTCAACTCAAGGTGTCCACAACTTAGTACCAACACTTGAAAAGATTCCGATACCCTCTCTAGTCGCTACCCAACTCTCCTGAGTGTCGATCCCTGATAGGACACGATCGTGCGGTGAATAGGTCATGCCATATCGGTTATAGGGTACGTGTAAAGACGCGAGACCACAATCCTACGTGGGGGACATGCTCTCATGCGCGGTTCACGTGTCGCTCTGTGATTCTTCCAAGTACTTGGCCACTGGGTTCTGATATCTCTTTTTTGTCAATCAAAATAAAGCTTTAAAAAATTAAATTAAAAGTCTCAGAACTGTATAAAAATACACTAAATTTGATTAACAATCAATTTTATCAATTATTAAAAAAATACATTCATCAATATTTATAAGCTAATAATTAATAAATCAAATAATTTAATTTTAAAAAATTAAAATGCTAAATCCAATTATAAATTTTTTATAATACTAAAGCCATACAATTTGCAATTATTATTATTTAAATATGTACGAATTAAACATTCCGATAAACTATTCATGAAAAATATATTTTAAATGATTACTAAATTTTAATTTTATTTTAAATATTCAAAATTTTTAAAGAATTTTTGTTCTATTTAAATCATTTTTAAAAGATTATTTTACTCATATATTTAGGGAAATTTTATAGCTAATTATATTCTGTTTGTACCATTTAGTTATCTTAAAGTCAATAATATTATAAACAGTCTCTCTATTAGTTAAGGGTAAGGTTACATATTATTAAATTTTTTTAAATTTTACGTTTTAGAGAAATTTTTATTTAATTGTTGATTTCGGTAATTGTTTAAAGTTAATGACAGTTCACATTAAGCTAATCAGAAGATGTAAAGAACGAGTTTTTATAAAAGATTAGAATGTGAACTTCACTTTGTTAAAAAAAAAAAAAGAAAAAGAAAAAGAAATAGTAAGAAAAGTTGAGTGATGTGTATGACTTATAGGAGTCCGTAGGCATTGATTTGATATAAAAGGGACCAATTACTACTTTCCTATCTCCAATTAGTTGAAAGCTGAGTGTCCTAAACACAACAAACACATTCTCTTTTTTCACTTCTCTGTCTCTGTCTCTGTCTCAGAACTATCTTACACACACCTCCTAAATCAAGCGCAACACATTCGATTCAGGCGTTTCCAATTATGGAAAACCAAAACCAACGTTTGGGTTCGATGAAATCCAGATTCAGACGTGTGTGTGTGTTCTGTGGGAGCAGTCCTGGCAAGAACCCAAGCTACCAGCTTGCTGCTATACAACTTGGACAACAACTGGTACTGCTAAAACAGAGACTGAGATCATTCGACTGGTGTGTTTTGACGATTGAATCGAATGGTAATAAGATTGGAATTGGAAAAATTTGCAGGTTGAGAGGAACATCGACTTGGTCTATGGAGGAGGTAGCATTGGTCTTATGGGTCTGGTCTCTCAGGCTGTGTATGATGGTGGCCGCCATGTGTTGGGGTAAGAACACTCATACGGATTACGAGCGATTTAGGCTGCTCTTATCTTTCTCAGCTTTGGTTGTAAGGTTGTAATAACTCTGTTTTTGTGTGTAATTTGTGCTTCCAGAGTGATACCAAAGACTCTGATGCCAAGAGAGGTACGTCACGAAATCTAATAACTCCATACAATCTTACCCTGGAAATGGATTAAGGAGACAGGAATATGAAGATGATCTTCGTGATCTTTTAATGGAAAACTACAGATAACAGGAGAGACCGTTGGCGAAGTAAGAGCTGTGTCAGGAATGCATCAGAGGAAAGCAGAGATGTCTCGTCAGGCTGACGCTTTTATTGCTCTTCCAGGTGATTATAATGATGATGAAGAAATTGTTACTATACTGTACTGTCCCATCAATTAGGCGATTCATTTTGAAAAGTATATTATTCATCATTCCAATCCCTAAATTCCATGAACAGGCGGCTATGGAACCTTGGAAGAACTTCTGGAGGTCATCACCTGGGCTCAACTAGGAATCCATGACAAACCGGTAGCTTCTCCTTTGCTTGCATTAAGTGTCTTTGTTAAGATTTTCCCTCAAATTCAAGTAGTTTCATTAATTAAATTAATTATTAAGTGTAATCCAAAATTCACCATCAATTTAGAAAATTAAATTTGAAAAATTAAGAATAATTATACTCAATCCTTATATTTTTATTTCATTTTTTTACATTTTTCAACGTGTTATTTAGTTTTTTTTTATAATATTATTTAGTTACTACACAAATCTCTTACTATATTATGTTATGATAATTAACTTTAAACGATATAACATTAAAATTTAGGTATATTAATTATAAATTAATTAATTAATTAATTAAAATATACACAAATGGTATTATTTTTAAAAAATAAAAATATAGAATTATAGTGTATTTAATCTAATCATTATTTACTTTTCTCTAGAAAAAGGGAGATAAAAGGAAAGGAATTTATGAATAATGGGTTTATGAGATTTTTAATTAAATGATTATAAATTATTTAATCCATAAACAACCTCTTTATTATATAAGAATAAGGCCGAACAGTATACCTTCACAGACCTCGCTTTATTGTAGAATTTTGGACTGAATGTGATGATGTGATTTTTATTATAGATTATTTAATGTAATTATTATTTCTCTCTTCATTGGTTATATGTAAGACTCTGGATCTATCGAGACCTTACGTGTCAGCAAAATTTTTATCGGGTGGTGTTGAAATTGTAATTTAATAATTATTATTTTCCTGTAGATAATGGTTTTATAAATGTTTTTATTTTAATCATTATCTAATTTTTAAAAATATTTTTTTTGCAATATATTAACTAATTAATGACATGATTTAAGTACTGGGATTTTCAGGTAGGGTTGTTGAACGTGGACGGCTACTATGATTCGCTTCTATTATTCATCGATAAAGCCGTTGACGAAGGCTTCGTTAGCCCAGCTGCCCGTCACATTATTGTGTCTGCCCAAACTGCCCAGGAACTCATGTGTAAGCTTGAGGTAACAAATTTTGGATCTTCCTTCCTACCCAATCAATGACAACAGCACACGTGCAACACAAATGATCTGAGCCGTCCGTTTTTCTTCTGATCAGGAATACGAACCCAAGCACTCCGGTGTGGCCTCCAAGCTAAACTGGGAAATGGAGCAACAATTTGGTTACACCATAAGAGCAGATATTGGCCGTTGATCATCGTGATTGCAGGATTAATCACCGTACATTTTAGTGTGCACAGTAACATCAACCACAATAACAAACCTTGTAGATGTGAGCTCCACCAAACGGCAGATCTTTTAGTTACATGTGGATCTGGACTTTTGTTTTTCTTTTTTTAATAAATTATTTAATTTCCATTAAAATGTATATTTTATTTAATTTTTATCCGGATAAAGAAGGCGGTTTATTCTCTGGAGTCGGTGTACCTTAACTTGATTTAGTAGTCTTTGGTCGTTTCATGTTGCTTTCCAAGGAAGGAGAATCAAAAAAAAAATTTTTAATTCATTTTTAATTCGACTTATGGTTGAGACAGATCTCGAAATCTGGTTCGTATATGATAGATCGACATCCCATACATATATTTTTATATTATTTTTATTAACATTTTAAATAAAATTATTGAGTGAAGTATTTCTCCTATCATTTTATCAAAATTTTTAATTAAATTATTTAAAAATTATGTATTATTACATATTTTTATGAAATTTGTTATTACATATACTCTTTATTTAATATATAACGAAAATAATTTATTTACTAATTAGAGAAAAAACTAAACTTTTTAAACCCTACATTTTAGTAAGACTTTTACTTAGGGCATATTTGGTTTATTTGGGAAAATGGTAATAAGAATTATAATGAATATAATAAAGAACGGAAATAGACATGGCCTCTATTTCTTACTATAGCGAAGTTTGGAGTATTGCTCCAAAAAGAGATATAAATATACTATTCATCTAATCATTATATATTACTCCCTCCTATCTAAAATAAGCGTCGTTTTAGAGAGATGCACACTTATTAAGAAAGCTAGTGAAATGCTTGATATACCCTTATTAATTACATGTTGAATTGTCTTGAAAATGTAATCTGTATAATTAGGATGTGAGAGAAATTAAAGGGTAATTTTGGAAATAAAA
>JAOSBK010000006.1:1274974-1287559 GCA_027568895.1 Erythroxylum shatona | reverse complement strand
TCTAATAAGAACAGCTCCGTTACATGCAAGTGAAATGTAGCGGAAATATAACTACAGAAGCTTGTTTGGTGATTGAGATGGATCTGGAGCGGATCGGCGGCGAACAGAACTCGCCGGAGTTCAAGACTTTGGATCTTATCTTGTGTTCGCTTTTCTTTTACCCTTCACCGACACCTAAGTATTCGGACAAAATCTTAAATTCACCGCGTCGTTGAGTGTTAAAATGATGGCCTCTCCTCTTGGCTCTTATTAGCCCGCGAGATCTGCGGAGAGAAACTGATCACATGCTGAGACGACCCGTGTCCGCCGTAGACGTGCGCGGACCCAATTTGACAATGATGTCTTATTCTATCTAATAAATTTTGTAAATTTTGTATTTATTTATATAAAATTTACATAAGTAAATAAAATTTATAAGATAAAATAAGAAACTATAAAATTAAACGGAAGATTTAAATTTTAATTTAATGTGTTTTTATTTTTTATGTTTTTGGTAAAACAAGAATTTGATGTGTGTCTAACAAGCTACCGACAACAGGTGAGTGAAACGGACGGCTGACTTATAATGACGTGTATAACACTATAATGTCGTTTTATCAAAAAACGGTGAATAATATGTTCAATGCAGTCTAACTCCTCAGACTCTGTAGAGACATGGGCACATGTTGTTCGTATCAAATTGATTCCTTAATTTAACATTTTATCATTCATTCTTAATTTATAATTTCAGTCATTCCCTTTGCTAATAATATCAATACTTTTTTAACATACATTAGTTAAATTATTTAAAATTTATACTAATTTATGACATTATTTAAATAAATGATTTAACGTTTCAAAATTAGATAATCATTTCAATTTAGCTTATATTAGAAGACTAATTTGGATGAGATTTTGAGAATCCAATAAACACTTTTCTCCGCTATAAAAACTTTTTAAAGAAAAATAAGTGTTTGACTGTAAAATAAAAAATATTTCTTTAATAGATATGACTTTTTTGATAGCCAAAATATAGCTTTTTAAAAAGCTTAAATTTAGAACTTCTAAAAAAAGGCCTCTCAAATGACTTTTTTGAGTAGATTTTTCAGATTAATTTACTCTTATATTTTACACATAATTTCCATAATACTCACAAACTCATCTTCCTATTTATTATGTATTTAACTATTTACTCAACTTTAATATTTATTTTAAAATTTATATAATATTATTTGGATTTTATATTTTTATATTTATTTTTGATATTAGTTTTACTTTTGTTATAATTCATATAAAAGATTTGGTTAGATATACTTTCATTTATTTTTAATATGGTTTAAAATTATATAATAATTAATATATTGTGCTTTTCATATTGATTAATATACTTTAAATAATATTTATATGCATAAAAATTTTTATTACAAAATAAAATATAGTTAAAATTAAAATATTTTTTATTTTTATGTTGCCATACAATGTGCTATATAAAGCTCTTTTTTAAATGACAATTAAACAGTCAACTGGTTTCTTAGAAAAGTTCTTCTCATAAAAGATCTGCAGAAAAAAAACTCTACTAATAAAAGATCTACTAGTATAAGCTCAATCAAACAGAGATTCTGTTACATTACTACAAAGGTTAATATTTGTGCTCAAAAACACCGCAGTTATTTAATTTTAAAAGATTTATCAATAATAAAGATAACAGGGTCGGATCCATTGAGATCATAATTTTTGATAGCCAATTCAAGGTCGATCGATCCCAACTCAATTCTACTCAACCTACGTCAAAATAAAAAGAAGAAACTAACATTGTTTGAAAAAACCAATCTAAAATAATGTCGATTTAAAAAGAAGATTAGGTATGTTATAGTAAGTATCCCAATTCGAATTAGATATAATGTCTGATCAATATAAATTTAATCCGAATTATCTTGCTTCGAGCTTGTTTATAGGAAAGAAATAGGTACCAAACGTTAACGTGCATAAAAATCTATCATGGTTTGGTACCAACGACACTAGGTAACGGATGAAGACCACTCATCTTCGAAGGCGTGAACGGTGACTTTCCTTGAGAAATCGATATTTGAACTGCCGGCAAATTGCTTAGACTGGCCCAGCTCTTCATGAATCCCACGGTCCAATTTCAGTTGCCGTGTCCATTTCAACTGAATGGAGGCTCCATTTTGGTCAGAGATGATACTTGAGTTAATCTCGGGTCAGTTTAAGGATCTGATTAGATGAGTTTATATTAGTAGAATTTTGTAGTAGAGTTTTTGTCAATAAATTTTTTTTAAGAAGAGCTTTTTTAATAAATCACTTGACTGTTTGATTATTATTTAAAAAAGAATTTTTTGAAAGAATTTTATATAATAGATTGTCTGATAACATAAAAACAAAAAATATTTTTAATTTTTATTATATTTTATTTTGTAATAAAATTATTAATGCATATAAATATTATTTAAAATATATTAAACAATATATAAAGCCCAATATATTAATTATTATATAATTTTAAGCCATATGAAATATAAATGAAAATATATCTAACAAAATCTTTTATATGGATTATAATATGGGTAAAACAAAAATAAAAAATAAATATTAAAACATATAAAAAAGTCAAATAATATTATATAAATCTCAAAATAAACGTGAAAATGTGTTTGTGGGTATTGTGAGAATTATGTGTAAAAACGTAAAGGTAAAGAGAACTAAAAAATAGACTCATTAATTGATCTGAAAAATCTAACTAAAAAAGTATTTTTTAAAAAAACTTCAAATTTGAACTTTTCAAAAAAAGTGTATTTTAGCTTCCAAAAAAGCTATTTCAATGAAAAAAAATGCCTTTAAATTTTACAGTCAAATATTAATTTTTCTTAAAAACAAATTTTGCTATAAAACAATTGTTTATAAAACAGTTCTAAGTACTCTAAATTCGAAGCTTGTCATATATAAACAAAACAATTTTTTATATTTTTATTTAAAAAATAGGCCAAGAATGGGCCGGATACTTCGAACAAATTCGGATCTCAAGCCAGGCCCAGGCCTCAGCGGCAACGATTAGATCATATCTGCTTTGCCTAGGCCTAAAAATCAATTACGGTACGACGTCGGAGCTTGCGGAAATCTTTCTTACGTTTTGTGCGTAAAATCAGCAACAGCAGTAGACACGAGGGGAGTTGAAAGTTGCAAGTCAAGAACCAATCACCTCTCGCCAAGTTACAATCCTCGTTAACTCCACGAACACCTGTTACGTCAGAGTAACACCCCCTGATCAAAAATTGTCGTTCAGTTAACCTCTGCTCTCCGTCGTGTACACGGGACTCGGAGTCGGCGGCACAGAGACCACCTTCACGCGGCGGTTTATTTTCCCGCGACCTTTACGATCAGGTAAAGCTTTTCAACAGAAAAGGACAACCCAATTTGGGGATTTTATTTTTGACTTTGCCTTTCTCTTTGTGCTAATATGCCTCTTTGTATATAGTGGCCTTCTGTGATTGTTCGTACAACTTACATATCAAAATTCGGGAAACTAGTTCTTCTTCAGTTGTTTCCCGTTAATTTTTTTCTCTGTAATAACCCAAAATTTGGGTACGTTTTTGCTTCTTGTTTGTTTGGAAGGATTGAAACACCAAATGCAATTGTTTGTTAATTATAGTTCAGGAGATGATGGGGAAAGAGTTGTCTTTTGAATCTAGAAATTTTATGCTGGTTTTTGTGGATTGCCATATGAGTGTTGATCACAAGGTCCATGATCTTTTATTTTGCATTCCTGCGTTTGTTTTGGGAAGAAATCGTTTGTGCATTACGAATTATTAGTCAGCTATTTCTGTTCATCTTCAGATTTTCAGCTTGATTCTGTCTTTGTATAGTGAAATGAAAGGTTTAATTATGTCTTGTTCATGGTTACCATGTTACTGATTTAAAATCTTGAGAATCTTTTATACTTGTAGATGAATAGTGAGAATGGTAATCAGCCTAAGCAAGAACGGTCACGAACGAGGTGGACACCACCCCTCGATAAGATATTTGCGGACTTGGTTGTAGAGCAGATTAAGTTAGGAAACAGACCGAACAATGTGTTTGACAAGAAAACCTGGAATCACATTCGTGATGAATTCAATCGACGGACAGATTTAAATTTCAATAACAATCAACTGAGGAAGCACCTTGATGTTCTGCGAACTCGATTTTGTAATATGAAGTCTGCATTTGTTCAAGCTGATTTTCCTGTCGAAGAAGATCCTTGTTGTATCGGGTTTGACCTGTGGGATGACATCCCGGTGTGTTTCTTTTTCCTTGAAGCTACGTTTCTTGATGGGTGTGTTTTTAAATCCTGTTAGCTACCACTTGCAGGGACAATCCAGGCCTGAGACGGTTAAAGTTAAGGATGGTACAATATATGAACAACTATGCACCATATTCATGGATACTTCTGATCATGGGAAGTATGCTCAATCAAGTCATTTCGAAGGGCTTGACAAATCGGTTCGAAATGATGCCACAGTTTTTTCTTCTTATCCAGGAGGAACCGTTCCTGGAAACACAGCTCCATCAAAATTAGCAAACGTGAACAATGCCCCGACAGAGAGAGTTGTTAAGAACAAAGTTGAGAGAAAAAGGAAACAGCCACCTGACAATAGCTTGGCTTCAGAGCAGAGCAGAAGGGATCAAGAAACCAATCAAGCAATCGCAGAAGCTTTGCGAGAAATCATAGCAGCTTCAAGGTGGAGGGCTGAAACACAGACGAAGAGTAGCGAAAAGTTCACCATAACCAACTGCATTAAAGCACTGGATCAGATTGAAGGTATTGAAGAACATGTATATTTTTCAGCTTTAGACCTCTTCGCAGAACCCAGCTTACGGGAGACTTTTCTCTCTCTGAAAAGGAACAACCTTCGACTAACTTGGTTGCAGAGTAAATGTGGAAAACCCACCACTGTGTTGTGATGTTCATTTTCCATTTCTGTCTTCTCTGACAGTTTTACCAGAAGTGTACATTGTTAGTGATGAAGTTGAGTTTAGCTTAGGTAAGTTTTTAAGGGGGGATGTTTGATCTTATGTTTCTTCATGATTGATGAACAACAGGTTTTGTAGCGGAGATGAACAAGTTCCAAGCCTATGCAGTTATATGAATAGTCAGAAATTTTTCTTTTCATGTTGTAAGGGTACACAAAAAAAAAAAAAAATACCAACCAAGAGGTGTACTTATGAGGTTTATTCAAAAACAGAAACCAACCAAAAATAACTAAGTTCCACGACAAATGCCTGAAAATTGGGAACGAAATGACGAATTCCGACTGGGCAATCCAGTTCCAAGCAAGCAAACCAAGACCCTCCGCCGACTAAAATATCACGCATTCCCATGATCGTTCCCGTTTACGGTCTCGGCTTTAACTCTGTAAAAATCCAGCATTTCTTCTTCCAGCGGATGGGTATTGCCTGTTATTACAAGGCAATGCAAGGGTGGTCCAAAGTCAACATTCAGTAGTTGCTTCATTGTCCCAGCAACTATCGTCTGATCCTCAGTTCCAAGCCGAGCAAACCCGACACATTCAGTATTTTCATCGTACACTACAAGAGAAGATGAATTGATGAATTTGAATGTTGTAGTTAGTATAAAGTTTGGGTTCAGATTGCGCTCCACAAGTTTGCGTAAACACAGAAAGAACAGCATTACCACAGTTCAATCCAAGGGGAACATAAAGTTAACAAAAGTAAACTTCACAAGTTTCATAGGAGAATAAGTTCATGTTCATATTTGCCTCACCGGAGCCTCCTCGCCCTTGCTCGACCTCCAGGAGCTGTTCGATTGCTGTGCTTATTGTCATGTATCTGGGTGGTTCATACTTTTTCTTTCCTCTAAAAATTCAAGTAACAGATGCAGAAAAATAATCAGTGTGGAAAAATAGAAACCTTAACCAAATGAAGTAACAGAACTACAGAAAAATTCAACCGAATACGGCTTTGAAGCATGGCAAATTCTGTGAATACATACCTTGACAAGGATTCCCATGAAGGTTCCTTCACCCGTATATCTGCAATTGAACGTAAGCAATAGCAAGATGAAAACAGAAATCACTCAAAACAGCGACTTTTAAAATATCAGAACAAAAACTTCAATTGCTCCCACCTAATAAACAAAGTGTATGCAATCCGACTGCACGGTTTCTTTGAATTTTCTCATAGAAGCTATCAGGCCTCCAATTATCCATGAAGAAAGGAATCGAAACCGTCTCTCCATATCGGTATAACTGCAACCCACATATCCCAATTGCATTCATAACTGATGCATTGTGAATCACTTTGACATCAACCCCTAATTGCTTTGCTCGAACAACAAGATCAGTGTGTGTTGTAGCTCTGCACTTCACAATAAGTTGTACATATAAACACTATATACAAGTCTTATCACCAGTACAAGCAGAGCAGCAACCATAACAAGTGAAAAAACTAGAAATTTAACAGTCACAATTCAGAGACATAACTACATAACTATTAATTACAAGGTCTTAAATTGCAGAATGCTGGTTGTTTGTTCAGGCGATTGCAGCAATTATGAACGATACGAACAAAATTGTGAATCGCAGGAGCATTCCGGACCGCAACAGCAATTCGACAGCAATTCAAAACCATGATCAACTATTAACCATTCAAGATTCTTCTTAATGCAAAATCAACATTTGAACATACAGAATAAGGCCAATATAAGAGCATGCTTTGAATGTACACGAAAACCCAGAATTCAAAAAGGAACAAGACAGTACCCAAACGGATCACCGACAACAAGGAAAGCAACATCGGAGTATCGAGCTTCCGATAAAATCTGGTCGGCTTTCTCCTCAACCATCTCTCTATCAGCTATTATAATGGGTTTGCCGTAAAAACTTTCCTGCGAAAACAAAAGAAAAACAAAATCCTTTTACTTCACCACACACAAACACACACACACACACCAAGACAATTAAAGCAAAAGTTCTTCATTCTGTTTTCTCAGTACCAGAGTGGAAAGCCCATCAGAGGAAAGTCCGAAGGAGAGAAGAGAAGTGTAGGCTTCCATGTAAACCCTTACGCATTTCTTGACAGCTTCCAGACCTCTCAACGTTATGTCCTTCTCGTCGCCTAGACCAAGACCTATTATGTACAACATTATATATATAACCCAATATAGCAAGAAGGAGACAAACTGTGCAGTTCTGACGGAGAGGTTTAAGAGCGCAAAACAGGCGGAGGAGAAAAAGAGAAGCGGCGGCGACGGTGGTCAGTGGAGGGAATTGAGCTGAGAGTAGAATGACTATTCTGTCCTCCTTCTTGCTTTGCCAAAAGTCACAGTTTAATACGTTTGATTATTTTCTTTGTTTTTAATATGAAATAAATTCTTCATATTTCATATTCAAAACAAGTAATTAAGAAGAATTTTTTTATGTTTTTTAAAAGGAAATAATATTTTTATTTTCAGTCAAATTAATATTTATAAATTATATTAATTTTTAATTCTAAAATTTTGACTTGATTCTTCAATTTTTTGTATTAAGATGTTGATAATACATTTTTTGAATTAGTAATTTAAAATTTTAATAGCTTCTTTTAAGAATTCTTAAAATCGAAACTAAATATCTCTTTATTTTTTATTTTCTAATGTATTAGAATGCAAAATAGTCTTCAAATTCAAAATGAAAATTTGCTTTAATAGATTCTAAGTTCATTTTATCTGAGATTTAATTCCTTAAGTAAAATTCTAACTTTAATTCTTATGAAAGTTAATTTGTAAAAATTCAAACTTTATTTATTTTAATAATACTAGTCTAAATTTTAAAAATTACTAGGGATGATAATGAATCAGCCTATGTGCGTGACTTGTCAATTTTTTTAAAATTAAAAATGTAAAATAAAGTATTTTTTTAATTAGATGTAAGTCCGAGTTTGAGTTATCCAAGCTTAAGCTTACTCGAGATCCAACTCTTTTAAACAAAACGATATAATTTTATTTAAAAAAGTTAGCTTTCGAGCAGTCTGAGCCTGAGCCTGAGCCTGAGCCGACCCATTATGATATCTAAAACGTAGATTTAAAATGATCCAGTTTTTAATTTGTAACAAAAAAAAGCCTCATGTCAAGTTTTCTGTTTAACTTAGAGATGAGATGTGTCAAATTTATATGTTTGCTAAGTAGATGACACAAAAGATAGTTGTGTCATGTTATAAATTTTATTTTTTTATAAATTAAAAAATATGTCAACATTTAAAACATAAGATAGTTGTGTCATGTATAAAATTTATCACATCCTTAGTAATTTACATATAATGTCTAAGAATAAAGATCATTCACCTTTATATGGATGAGGACTTAATTAAGTCAAACGTTGACCATTGTTTTACTGTTCACACATGTATAGTTATTATTTATTGGATTTTTTATTCAATTAATCTGATATATTTAGATTTGATTAAAATCAAATTTAGAATATAATATTTTAAAAATTCAAATAATTATAATTCATAAATTAAACTTAGATCAAGCTCATCTAAAATTAATAAACCAAATTAAATTTAATTGCATTTAAACTTTAAAATTTTTAAAAACTCAAACTTAAATGTTAAATTTAACCTATTATCATTCTTAATTACAACAAAGTGAATTCATTACTATTACTATTAGTTCTAATATAATCATATAATTATATACATTCAACTCTCTTATAATTTAGTTTTTTTCATTTTAATGTTTATATTTATTTAAAAAAATATCTTTGCACTCTCTATAGTATTATTTAATTATTATAAAATTTTAAACATATTTATTAAAATTTGTCATTAATAATTTTAAAATTATTTTAATTAAAAAATGTTACTAACAAAAAAGATAAAAAAAATTATATGATAACTAAATAATACTATAAATATTGAATTATAAGAAAAAGAAGAAGCAGAAGCAGAAGAAGGAGGAGAAGGACAAGGACAAGGACAAGAAGAAGAAGAAGAAGAAGAAGAAGAAGAAGCAGAAGAAGAAGAAGAAGAAGCAGAAGGAGAAAGAGGAGGAGGAGAAGAATGTATTAAATTTAGCATTTGACAAAGGCAATATACAGTATTTGACTGCTTATGCAACAGCTATTGTACAAAAACATTCTGTCTTCCTCTCCCTTTCTCTCTGTCAGTTGTTAAACAAGCTTCAATCTCACTGCTTCTGCTTCTTCAAAGCTTCAATCATCATCCTTGAACTCTCTGTTCCCAACAAAACAAAAGCACTTGTCTAGCTGTAAATTTCATTGATTAAAAAATTCGATTCGATCGAGTCAACCGCAAAATCTTAAACTGACTAATATTTTAGTTCGATTTTTAACTTTTTTATCAAGATTGTACCTGCGATCTAGATACCGGGGTTGAATCCCAGAGCCTTGACAGGTTGTACATGTTAAAGATCCAACTCCATTACAGTTGATGCACCTTGAGACCTCTTTCTCATCTCCACCTAGCTCCACCGTCACAGAACCAGTTCCCAGGCAAAACCTACACTTCTCTGGTATCCATTTCCACCATTTAGAAGATAGGCAATCTTATATATTAAGTACTTAATGTTTTAAAAATTAGATCAAAAGTTAAACTGATAAGACTAGAAGTTTAAAGTTTTAAAAATTCAACGGGCATTCGACCATTATAAAACTAGTCAAAGATCGAGTAAATTTGAAAATTTTAAAGTATGATCGAAATTAATCGATTAGTTTATAAAAACTAGTTGATTACTTATAGTCATTTTTAACAATACGGGTTATTAAAATAAATCGAACTGAAAATTTAAGATCGAACCGAAAAGTTGACTTGTAAGCTGATGATCCATTTAGTATATGCAGTTTCTATCTCAAGAATGAAGTTAGACATTTGGAAGAGTTACTTACGAGCTCCAGAGCCACTGCAAGGGAAGCATGGCTGAGTGTTTTCTCGTTTTGCCTGCAAAAATCAAAGAATAAGCACAACTTGAGTTCACAATTCCATTTAACAAAATGTGATTTCCAGGTTAACTCTTAAGAATAATCAGGTAATCTGACTCGAATCAGTGAACAAGAGTTCGAATCGAGAACAAATTAGCCCGAAACCATTTTTAATTTGACTGATTGGATAAGATTTAGGTCAGATTATATGAATCGGACAGCACATTGTTAACAAGAACAACAATCTTGAGTTCCATAAGAATGAGAAGTACAATACATATATAATACAATGAAGAGTAAAAATGGCAATGGCAATAAGTATATAATGGTGAAAACCAACTCACTGCATTATCAATCTGTGTTTCGTAGAACACAGGAATGCCTATCCCAATCGCAACACTCGCAAGCCCAACAGATATTGCAACCACCTGAATTTCGAAGAGCACATTTTAGAATCTGAAAATACAACAGATAGTAAAAAAGAAGTGACAGGATTAAAGACCGTGTTTGGATCAAGTTCAATGGCTCTGATACGTGGGTAAGACGTCGGAGATCGCTGGTTTTGGGAAGACTTGACGGAGACTACAGAGGAAGAACTGATCGGAAACGAAAATTTAAGAGGGCAACACAGAAACGGCGAGTGGAGACGAGAGACCGGAGATGAAACTGGCATTTTTCTGCTTCCACGGACACGAGAAGGAGGAATTCGGAGATGGAAGGATTGATCGTGCTAAAACAATGGCGCTCGTGATCGTTGAGGATTTGGATATGTGAGGGTGGGGTTGCTTCTCACGTCAACCACCAGAAAGTTCGGATTGGGAGTGTACTCTTATCAGACATTTGCCTACGTGGCACCGCTGTTCTAGCTAATGGTTTTTTCTTTTTCTTTTTTTCTGGAAGTGGACTCTTTGGACTTGTGTCTTCAGGTCCGTTGTAGTCTTTGTTCTTGATGGATCATCTTGGGCAAGATTTTGGGTTAGCCCGAATGGGTAAAATTGAATCTTGATATTTTTAAAATATTTAAAAAAGACTTTAAATAGATAGAAATTTTAACGGTATCCAATCAGGTACATGTTACGTCAAGAGTAACGTAATATTATTTTTTATTTTTTAAATAAAAAGTAAGCTCTATTGTACTGTAGCATCTATTATTTTTTAAAATATATATGTTGACATAAGATTTAACCAACGAAGAGTTAACGTCATCAAATTTTCCATTTATTTATGATTGGTTCTAAATGTTTTAAAAACTTTAAAGTTTAATTTGTATTTTGTTGCAAACGAAGAGATTCAAAATGTACTTTTGATCATATTTATAACATAATATAATTTAAATTTTAATATTTTGAAGTATTCAAATTTAACTCTAATATTTTTAAAATATTCATAACATATTCTAAGAAGAAAAAAATTTGTTTGAGTTAACTTTTCGTTAGTTAAATATGATATAATTTTTTAAAAAATATATAAATTGGGTCTCAATGTTAAGTAATTTCGTTTTTTAAAATAACAAGATAGTGGATCTCAGTTGTTATATGAGATTGAGATTCAGTTTTTGTTTTAAAAATAAAAGAATAATAACATGTAAGTATTGACGTAACATTTAACTTAGAAAGAATTAAATTTGATTCAACTTATTGATACTCTCAACTGCTACAGTAAAAACTGCTACAGTAACTATTGCTACAGTACACATTGCTACAGTAAGCACCATCATCAGTCCGAACCTTTCTCTGGCAACCCTGCTCGCCTCCAGCTCTGCCCCCATGAATCCAAACTCCACAACTGCTGCTAATGTCCACATGGCGAAGAAAGTCCGCACTCGTGAACGTGAGGAAGATCCCCCTCTCCAAACCTCAACTGATCAGCCATCTCCCCCCAATTATAGCGCGGTGGTATCTGGTCCACACAGCAATACAAGCCCTCCCACCGCAACAGTGTGGTCGGAGGAGGAACCCCTCGAATTAACTGAAGGAGACATCAACATTGTTCAAGGCTCCCATGGCTTAGGCGTGGAATTATCACACACATTCAAAGCAAAACTGGATCAACGCTGGAAAAATGCTGTGGTTGTCAAGCTCATGGGGCGCAAACTAGGCTATAATATGTTAAAGGACCGCCTCCATTCCCTGTGGCATCCTAAAGGCCCCCTCAAAATTGTCGACCTGGAGAACGACTTCTTCTTGATCAACTTCAAAGATGAGGCCGATTACATCCACACCTTGACCCAGGGGCCTTGGAGCCTCGCTGGCCACGTGTTGTCTGTGCAACCGTGGGTACCGGAGTTTCGCCCTGCATCTGGGAAAATCACCCACGTAGTCGCGTGGGTGCGCTTCCCAGACCTCCCAATTGCTCGATACCATCCGTCGATCCTCACTGCCCTAGGCAACCTTGTAGGCCGCACCGTTAAGATTGATGGCCACATTCAACAAACCTACCGTGGCCGCTTTGCTCGAGTCGCCGTCAATTTGGATCTCAGCGCTCCCCTCCGATCAATGGTTGAACTGGATGGGGAAGTCATTTGCGTGGCCTATGAAGGCCTCCCCCAGATCTGCTTCCACTGCGATAGAGTCGGTCACAGCTCCTCCATCTGCCCCTCTCGACCCGACTCCACGCCCCCCTCGGAGCCCCCCCCGACACCGAGAACCCCCCTCCACTTACTGCTACTCGCACCAGC
>JAOSBK010000006.1:1264595-1274874 GCA_027568895.1 Erythroxylum shatona | reverse complement strand
TATTATAATTTTAGTCTTATTAATTTTTTTCCTGCGGTCCCTGTCGTGCCTTAATTGTTTGGACCACACGTGTGTTACTTGTAATTTAAATATGCAACAGATTATTTTAAATTAAATAAAGAAATCTGTTGATTTGAATTACAAACCGCATGAGTAATAAACTGCCTTTCTTCCTATCGAAGAGGTATTTATTGGAAAATTAAGAGAGAAAACAGAAACTCTCTCAAAAACTCTTTGAAAACACAAGTTCTATTATTTGCTGCCCACCCAGAAACAAGGGTTACAGAAACGATTAAGGTTACACGACAGAAGGCTGTAAGGGTAAAAAGATTTGCAGGAAGAAGTTTCTTCAACAGGTTTGTCTTGTATCCATTCTTATAATTTGGTTTTCTTGTATATGTATTTCTGATCTTGGGTTGATTCCGCTGCGAATACTGTTGATTCCATCAATTTGTGCTCGGATTCGATTTGGCTCAAATTTGACGAATTTAACTTGAGATGATTAAATTTTCAAACTTTAAATTTATTTTCAACTCGGATTCTATGATCTAACTTGACTCAATCTAAATATGTCAAATATAAATAATAATTTTTAAATAAAATAATATCATTTTTAAATAATAATAAATTGAATTTAGGCTCAGGTCACAAGTCCTGAGTCTCAAGTCTCAAGTAGAGCCTAGGCCTTACAAAAATTTATGGACTAACCTTAATTCAAGTCTAAACTAATTCAATGTCACTCTTAATTCAAACCAACATTAATAAATAAAGTCTAATTTAACCAATTTCATGCTCTTATTCAATTTTGATTTGTTTTAACTGATCAGTTATAAATCACTTCAAAATCATTGAGTCAAGATATGTTCATTTAACCAATATTTTAAAAATTAGATTAGAAATTAAATTGATAAGACAAGAGGTCTAAGATTTAACTGAAATTAGATTGATAAAAATTAAATAAAATTAAATAATCTAAAATATAATTGAAAGACATTGCCCATATCTATTGAAGAATTGAAGTTTAATTAAAAATTAATTAATTTATTTTTATTTATAAAAATTTATTAATTTACAAAAAATTAAAATAAATTGAACAAATAATTTAAAAATAAATCACAAAATTGAATGATTCGTTACTTTTACAATTGAACTGGATGAACCAATTCAATTTTTTAATTATTGCATTTAACTTAAAAATTTTACGTGCATATGGCAATGTGTGGACCGTGGCCTCGCCCTTATCTAGTTTTTTATTACGTCTTAACTTCAATTTGAAGTTTGGTGCTCAATACATTTTGGATAATTTGAAATTTACTAAATATTATCAACTGATGTGTCATTTCACCTAAAATTTAATTAATTTGAATTTAATTTGTTGAATTTAAATAAGATTGATTTATTTTAAATAAATGTTGATGATTATTATTTATATTAATTTTGTAATAAATGATTAAAAAATACCTAATTTCTTTATATAATAGTCTAATTAACCTTCACAATTTCTTTTTTTTATATTACATTTCTCTTATGTTTTTTAATCTTTAACACGTGTTAAAATTTGTTGGGAAATGCTAAACTAGAAGCAGATTCGCTTTACACGTGCGAAGAACTCCAACATTTCCGGACCCAAGAGCCCGTGTCAGGAAATGAACGGTGATAAAGCCATAAGGTCCACACCATTCTCGTGCATTCGTAATACTGAAGAGCATCCTTGTTCATAACGGAGCTGTAACTACCTATTTAACCCAAATTCGAAGCAGAGAGTCAGAGAGGGAACCAAGGCTAGAAGAGAAAAATTGAAAAACGAGGCAACCTCACTCTGTATCCGGGGGCCGACATCGCAACGTTTGGCTGCCACAACTAGGAGGCGCCGCTTGTACCGTACACCTGAGATCTATCCGACTTTCTTCGCTATTCAATGATGTATCAGCGTTGTTTTGCGCTCTCTGTTACCTTTCGTTCATTGTCTATATCGTGTAACTTCTTCAGTAGCTGATCAGCGTATTAATAACATCTACAGGTATCGATTTCTCTTTCTTTTATCTTCCTATGTAATGGCTTCGCTTAGTAGTACTGATTAACATTTCGGTGCTCTTCCGAGTACTGTTTCTAGTAAGCGATTGTTTGTAGTAGACGTTTATATATTAGCTGAAATTGTTTCGAAGCGGTTGTTCTGTATTTTTTTCGTTCTTAGGTTTTTGTTTAGTGTTTTTGAATTACTTGTGGTTGGTTTAGTACGTATAGGAGATTTTATCGATGCTCTTCTTCAGTTCATCATTTACTGTCTTGTACCGGTTTTTCAGTGGCTATAGTTTTGATATAGTGTTTGGAGATGAAGCGAAGCTTCAAAAATGTTTGGACGTCGCTTGTGTGAGAAACTTTTGATTCGTTATATGCAAATGGAGCGAATCGATCTAGTTTTCTTGCTGAGTTTCGACTTCGCTTTGTTTGTTCATTGCTTCTTTATATCTAACGATTGTTGTTTTGTTTCTTACTAATTGGAAGATAAGTCGGCGATTGACTAATCTTGAACAAGTAGTACAAATGATTAATGAATCGGAGAACTGAACTCGATATGTCCCTTTTCTGAGTCAGTTATAAAACTGGATCTAGGCTTTCTAATTTCTTTAAAAAATGAAAAAGGAATTCAATGCGACCAGTCCACTTAGTTGTCTTGTGGCCTGGGATTTTATAACATAGGGTATGACTTTTGAGATGTATATGTATATTTTACTGGTTATATAATCATCCTCGGCGCCATTGTTACAAAAAATCGTATGTTTATTAAAAATTGAGTTTAAAACAATAGGAGCCATGTAATTTTTTTTTCATTTTATTCTTAGTATTTTGAACTGTAATAGGATTATGTAAATAGCACACAATTTCTTTCGTTAATTTTCTATCTATTATTTTACTTAAAATGATTAAGTGTTGAAAATTTTAAATTTTAATAAGACTCTCTTTTGTAATTGTGAATAAAGAAATATAAAACATGACATAATAAATTGCATAATTAAAAAATATTATAAAGAGAAATAATAATTTTATAATAATTTTAATAATATAAAATTGAAACAAAATTTTGAATTATAAAATAATTTAGTATAATTAACTTTTTAATAGAGATGACATCTAGGCTCGGGATCGGCCAAGGTTGATCAGGTAACATGCCCAATTCTTTCAAAAGAATTGGGCTTTAAGCCTAGCTCGAGCTTGGGCAGCCCGAGCTCGGCCCGATATGATACTTGACATTTATAATAAAAATTGAAGTAATTTAACAACAATGGAGTCATTTTTCTTTTTTTAATTTAAAAATAGCACAAATCGAGTTGAGTCAAGCTTGAACTCAGGCTTAAGCTTTTTGTCTCGAATCTTGTCAGGCCTCGAGCCCTAACAAAATCTATCAAGCCTGGGTAGACTCAAGCCCAAATCATCCTATTACTATCCCTTTTTTTTAGTAACATTTTATGGTTTGGACATTGAAATCTACTGTAATAGTTAAGATATATGCTCACTATTTAGTTTTGACATTTTTAATAATTAGACCTACAATATAATATAGCTTCAAATCATAATCAAGATGGGATAGAACATACATTTGATTTGATTGGTTAATGCTAGCTGGACCATAGCTTAAGAATTGTCATTTGGTGTGATTAAATGATAATTCTTGTTTGACTTGGATTCCGAACTTAAAAATGCTATCTTGGAAAAACGTATAGAGTTAGAATTCGATCTAGAGACGATCTCTTGTAGTTGATGTTAATGTGATTGATTACCGTGAGCTTCAGTAGGTCTGATTTTTGGACTGGATTGATTTTGTATGTAAAAATTATTGGTGTGTTGTTCACAACTGCATGTTGATTTTGGTGTGTACTTCAAGGCAATTCTTTGAGCGTGGTTGCGGTCTGATATTCTGCCATGACTCCTTCCTTTTTGCCTATCGTGGTTTGTGTGGTGGACGGCGGTGCGTGCTTTTTTGTTTGTGGATGAATCTTTGGCTGTGAGCTTTGTGTCTAGTGTTGTTGATTGAATGAATGTGTTGTCAAACTGATTCCACGTCAATAATTATTTCATCTTATTGCTATGTTTACGTCGGTGGAGCTGCATCTCTCCTTAATAGCCATAGTTGATGTTTTCAAGTGCATTCGTGAATTCGTTCCACCAATTCATTGTTTCTAATCTGATTACTGAAGTATACTTGGTGAACTATTTTCATACGAGTCTTACATCATTTTTCTACTAGCATTAACCAATCAAATCTAATGTATATTCTATTCTATCTTGATTAGGATTTAAAGCAACATTATATTGTAGGTCTAATTATCAAAAATGTCAAAACTAAATAATGAAATATATAATATATATCTTAACACATAGTAATTACGAATAGTTATCAACTAAGGTTGGCATTTTGGTCTTGAACCGACTGAAATAAAAAATTCAAAAAAATTAATTTGACCTAACAATCAAACCTATTCATACTTTTTAAGGCCTGAATTTGACTCCACCTATTGCTGTCACATTATACATGTTTTTATTTTAACATTTCCTCTCAAGGGATTGGCCAATTCATTTGTAAGAATTTTGTACTTCATAATCTAACTGTGAAAATTAGATAATAAACTCCTAAATTCTATTTCTTTTGTTTTCATTATAACAAATGCGCAAAAACGCAAATACACAAGTGTCGTAAGAGTAAGACATAAGAGCTTTCTAATTAATCGTCTGAAAATTAACTATATCAAAATATCGATTCTCTTGAATAGGTACATGTATAAACTTAAGATTTATTGGTGAATTTAGAGGTTTCATTACCACAATCTACTCATAAAAAGCATAGAGTATATTATCTTAGAAAGGTAAATGTGTTGCTTTGATTTTATTGTTTTGATAACTAGAAAATAATATAACAGATCAAACTATTATTATATGAAACTTTTGCTGTAGGCAGTATTGTCATTGAGAATTCAGAGTCGAATTGATATAAATGACAAGGCATTTAATAAAAATAAGTCGAAATTCTAATGAAAATGAAACATGTTCGAATGGGGTTACAAAATAAATTTTACTTTGTTGGGTCAGGTTGAGCAACTTGAACTTATCAAGCCTCTTTCTTAGCCTTGTCTTGGTGCCTTCTTCTTGCTTTTTTTTGGTACATCAGATAAGACTAAAGAAGACTAGTCTCGACAAAAAGCCACTCTATAGGCATCCGCCTGTAATAAGCAAACAATACCCGAAGGGGAGGCTGTGCCAAACCTGAAGAACCCAAACCTAGTCGAGCAAGAAAGTCAGCACATTGATTTTCTTCACGAAAGGCAAGAGAAAATTTATAATTAATGCCACAGTCAAACAAGGACCAGATATCACGAATAATATGAGCATGAGAATGAAAATCAATCGAGGCTTGATGATGAGCAACAATCCTAAGGGCTTCCAACGAATCAGACTCGATCTCTAAATATTCACAAGCGAGGCAAATTCTAGTCCAAAATTTCTGACATTCTATTAATTTAAAATAAAACCTAAAATTTTGTAATGTTCTATTAATTTAGATTAAAAACAAGCTAAGACTAAATGTGTTATATAATAATTTGATAACATTAAAGATAAATCATAATTTTTTTAATAAGTAAACTGAAGGGTCATTTGTGATTTATAATTTTCATTTTCTGCTTTTACTTTCTATTTTTAAAATAAAAACAAAAATATTTGTTGTTATTGATATCATGTAACTTTTTTAGTTACCAATAATAATTATATATTAGATAAAATATAAAGAAAAATTATTTTTTATTAATTAATTTTTAAATGTTTATATCTTTATTAATATATTATTAACAAAATTCTTATATTTTTAAAGTAATTTAATAATTAAAATTTTTATTCATAAACATACATTTATTTTAAATATATCTTTGATTATTAAAACAAATAATATTTGAAACTTATATTTTAAATTTAATTATATTATTAATAAATTTTAAATTAATTTAATTTAATTTAATTACAAAACTAAATTAAATTAAATTATTTATAATAATTATTAGTTAATATATTAAATAAGTAATTAAAATATTTGGTAACAAAACCTAATTAAAAATATATTTTCAAAGATAAAAATAATTTTTATGCTCATTTAACTACTACATTTTTTTCAATTTAATTTATAATATTAATTAAAATATTTAATTTTTTATTTTTAACATACACAAATAAGTTTTAATTTATTTAATTTTGACTGAAACAAATTGAAACTTAAGTATAAATCCAATTCTAATTCGACAATGTTATTGTTTTATAGGAATACATTCATAATGAAAGAAAAAAAGAACTTTTAAAAGGATTTCAATTGTTCTAAAGGTATACTAAGAAAAATCAAATGACATTCATTAAATTCATTTACTAAATCCACATAAGTTGATACCAAATATATAACAATAAGCATAAGGATTAAGCATAGGCAAGGATTACATAACCAGCAATGCCAACTAAACCCAGATTGGAGGAGGAAAATAAACGTACCCAAATCTGTATTCTTCAGCTTTACTGCTCGTTGTTAGACTCAGACCTGCGGTATGGCATGTACCGGTGGTCCTTGGCAGCATTTTTTCTCCTCCTTTTCTCAATAAAAGATTCAAGCTTGCCGGACGCCTTTTCATATGAAAGAAATTTATTGATTAATGAAACCATGAAGTTATATCAAGTGAGAAATGTAACTATCATAGGCATCTTCTCGTCCTTACCTTGAGTTTGTTGTATTTTTCAATAAGCCGTTGCTTCCGTATTTCAGCTGCAAAATCAAACAGTATCAGTATTGCAATAGATTGTCTAACAGGCTGCTCTTTTGCTTTACACAGGCACAATTAGGGATTGCACTTGTGCCCAGACTCAGACCGAGTCGGTAGCCTGTTTGGGCCTCGGCCGGATCCGAACCCTTGCAAAAGGTAACAAATGAAAACACAAGCATTCACGAGCAACAACTACTTATGCCTCACAACATAATCATATGAATTAGTCTTTTAGTGCTATTGTTGCCAACAAAATCTATTTTCTTGAATCCTAATGCCCAACTAAACTATATTATTGTTTCAACAATTACACCTTAGAAACTTCTCTTCATTATAAATTTCCCCATAACCACATAATTTTTGGAATGAAGTGCAACAGACAAAGTTTTCACCAGTGAGGAATATTTTACTGATAACTCAATTTCAGTCAGTAATATTCTGCTTGATATAACGAAGTATCCAACATATACAAAACAAGTTAAGTGACAGCCTGAGCTATTTGCATACAAGACAGTCTATCACCCTTGTCATCGTTAAGCTATGATGACAGAATTAACTATTGGAGAAACATAAACAACAGATCCAAATGTTACATACGTACTCTTAAACACACACAAATACACATACATGCGGAGAGAGAGAAAAGAGAACATTACATTTCTTAAGATAATAGGGTCGTTTGCCTTGCTTTGCTGCTTCTCTCTCCTTTTTCTTGTGTTCAGCAAGTATGGTTGCATCAATTTGCTTTGCTGACTCAAACTTGAGTTGTTTGTCCTGTCAATAAGCGATGAGCAGTGCATGAGTTGAACAAACAAATATCATCAAATTTGAAGACGTAATGATTGATGGATTCATCTAAACGTGTAAGTACTTACAATCCAGGATATGTGGTCTTTCAATTGATCAATATCTCTTGGATTCTTAGATTTCTTTAGTTGCTTCTTCAGTTCCTTTACATTTAAAAGGGATTGAAAGAAGGAAACAAAAATCAACACAAGACAAAGTAAAATTAGGAAAATGATTATTCATATTTGAAGAATTATGTAAGCCTACCTCTCTTTCAGCTGGAAGATTGTTTTCGTATAGAAAATCATATCTTTTCCTAAACCTGCAAATATTTAAAGAGTATTGATACCACGAAAAGAATATTAAAGAAAAGTCATTCTAGACTATTGACTACCATTAATCAAGTAGAAGAGGCAGAAAATTATCACAAACTGTCGCATAATCAGACAAACTTATACAAGACACAGGCATGTAAAAACAGCATTACCCGTCAACATCAAGATTACCAGCATATGACTCAAAGCGGGGATCACGTGGCACCTGTGAAACAAGTATCAGTACCAAATTTTGAAACCCTCAAGTATATGGATACAAAGTAAGTAAATGGTCACTCTCAAATTGACCTCATCATTATGAGTCAACTAAAATTTAAATCAGATCTCTTAGACAGTCAATGATCAGATATAATGGGAAGCAAAATAAAAAGATCTTGCATCACCAGCTGATTCAATGGTCATCAGTTCTAAGCCTGGTTATCTATTTGATCGCAACTATTCATTAGATCATTATTTTCTACAGCGGAAGAAAGGTCAAAGTTACAAACTTAATGAAATAGTCTTACATATTAAATTTGCAATTGGAGAAATAGACCAAAGGAGACTTGGTTGGTTGCTATTTACTTCACATCTTTGGAATAACAGTAATTAATAGGCATTCAAATCAATGCATTCAGCATTCCACAAACTTCAAAGAAAATAACATCGTAGATGACCGAGTATTAACTGAGTTTAAACAGAACTATCAAGTTTGAGAGTCAAGATCTAGAAGTTCATTAGCAACTAACGATTTTGCTACTTAAACAGATGAAACTTTAGCCAGTCGATCAGCTACATACATACTAAAACTCATGTCCTAAACTAGAGCCAAATTTCTGTTTCCAGAAAAGTCCAATTATCTAAATGCCACTAGCACATGAAAATCACTTAAATAAACCAATAAAATAGCACATAAGTAATACAACAACGAAAAAAAAAAAAGTAACAAGTTATCCGACACAGTTGGCAAGAAGCCACTATATTTGCATGTGAAGTTAACATTTTTAACTCTCAAAAGAAATCTAAAAGGATTTACACTGTAAGAAAACAAGCCTCATCGATTTTCAATTGATCAACCAACAACATTAAAAACAACTGAACAACAAGAATGGTGGTTGCTTAAAGACGTTAAGCGTACCTCCTTTTTAGGAATCTGAACAACCTCTCGAAACCGAGTCACTGGTTTCTTGGAACTAATCTCCATAGGCCTAGGTTCACAAACACAACAATATTACCCAAGTAATAATCTTTCAAAGTAACAACCGGTATTAGACACCAAAGGAAATCACGAACTCTAAATCCAAAATAGCACCTATTCTTATTAGCTCTCCTAGTCCGTGTCTCCTGTTTAGGCCTCCTAGGAACTGAATGAGACCCATTAATCCTCGCCCTCTGCAATTCTTCGAATGTAACGTCTGCCAGTTCTCTCTCTATTTCACTCTCCTATACCAATAACAATTAAATAACATCAGTTTTTTAAAAAGAATAAGAAGAAGCAAGCCCTTGCATATAACTGATTGAAACAGGGGAAAAAATCACTTCAGTTGGTAACCAAAAACCCACATCTTGTTCTTCATCTTCTGAGGATGAAGATTCCTGTACCTCTTCTTTGCTTTCCACCAACTGGGTTTTGCTTGAAGAAGGTATTTCATTATTGGGTTTCTTCATATCGACAGTGAAACCAATAAAATAACGACGAAGAGCGGGAGAGGTTTTAACTTCCTATGTAGGCTTGGCCTAAAGCCGAAATCCAAACGGAATTCTAGGTTAGTACTTAATATAACGGAGTCGGAGGGGGATAGTAACCAATTAAAGAGGATAGTAAAAGAATAATAGAACAAATCAGGGTAATGTGTGAAATCACCAGAATCACGATGACCTGTCGTCTACTACAAATTGAGAGCTCGATATCGTTAAACAGAGTATCTCAGCTGAGATCGGAGAGAGCGAGCTCTACAGTTCTCTAGGGAGGTGAAGAGAAGAGATGAGAGAGAGAGAGAGAGAGAGATCCACAATTTAAACAAGTTTTGTATGGAACGGCGACACTATCTATTTAGGCGATATGAGAAAAGGAATATGGTATACGATACGACGTCGTTACGGTGATGTATATGACCTTTTGTATTTGGTCTAGATTAAGGACCTGTTTGGTTGAGCTTTTATCAGTAGAGCTTTTATCAGTAAAGCTTTTGTCAGTAGAGCTTTTCTGAGAAAAGCTTTTTTTAAAAGCCAGTTGACTGTTTGACTGTCAATTAAAAAAACAGCTTTTTAAAAAGAGCTTCATACAGTAGACTGTTTAACAACATAAAAGTAAAAAGCACTTTTATTAATTTTAACTATATTTTATTTTATAATAAAATTATTTATGCTAAATAATTTTTAAAGTAT
>JAOSBK010000006.1:1243963-1264495 GCA_027568895.1 Erythroxylum shatona | reverse complement strand
AGCAGTAAGATCTGGAACATCTGACTCTGACTTAAATTTCAACCCAACAGTTCCTGTTTTAAGATTCTCCTCTTCGTTCATTGTCTTTCAAGACTTGACGCCGTCGTGCCAATGTGCGACTTCTTTCTGTTGGCAGCGGAAACAGAAAGTCGGCTGAAGCAGAAAAGACAGACTTTTGAAGTTTTTGTTTAGCAAGGATATGAACATAGGTGACGCAAGTCAATTAAAAAATAGCTTCCCGAAAAAATTAAAATTTAAACTTTTCTGACAAGTTTTAAATTTTAGCTTTTCAAAAAGTTATATTTTAGCTTTTTCAAAAGCTATTTCTACTTCAAAAGTACTTTTAAAGTTTGCAGCCAAATACTCATTTTTTTTTCTTCTGAAAATAGCTTTTGCTGTAGAAAAAAATACTTTTAAAGTCTCCAAAAGTTGAACCAAACAGACACTAAGACTACTGAGTACTGACTATCGTGAGCCACTTGATTATTTTATATCAAAGGAACCGAAATCGAAAGGAGAAATCAAGGGGCAGTAATCTACAACAAAGCAATAACAAGGATTATTTTGCGCAGGAAATATGAGATATCAATAAACGGGGACGGTACACCGTAATCAGTTAAGAGTACTATAAAATTGTTAAAGAGCTTATAAGAGTCAACTATTCAAATGTGAATGATCCGTTCAAATCATTTTAATAATCCAAATTTAATTTTTGTTAATAGCTCTAAACTCTACCGATACTAAAAATTGTAATATAATTAACCAACCAAAATCTACCAACGTTTTCCTCACGGTATCAAGATCAAAAGAACGGAACCAAAAGTAGATATCATAGACATCACTGTGTACTATCATTGAACAAAGCGAGAGCACACGATATTTTGATCAGCAAAATCAATGATCAGATAGAACTTAACACTGAATCGGATGATCAAAATCAAGAAACGTGAAACAAGTTTACAACATCACGCAGAGAAAAGAGCAGATTGAGAAAAAAGAAAAAGAAAAATGTAACAAAAAGAAGTTTCCGATCGCGAGATCACCAGAATCTCGATACCTATCGTCTACTACAAATTGAGAGCTTACAGAGATTGTCAAGCAGAGTCTCTCAGCTGACCATTGGAGAGAGCGAGCTCTATAGTTCTCTAGAGAAGTGAAGAAGAGAGAGAGAGAGGGAAGATTCCAGAATTTAAACAAGTTTTGTGAGTAAAGAGCGGGAAGTGCACTCTATGTATTTATACGATACAGGAAGAAGAACAAAAAAGTGGAGAAAAACATATGATAAAAGATACGACATCGTAGCAGGATTGATTATCATTTTTTGTTTTTGGAGAGTCTGGACTCTCAAGTTAAGTGTAATATTAATCTAATCTAGGACTAGACTATAATTACTCTAAAGTTGAGGCAATAAAGTATTTAAAAGAGTTAATGTTTAGAGTTTGGTCTTTACTAAAATTCTCCAATTTAAGTAAATTATTAATTTAAGACTAATCATAATTACTTAAATTTTGTCTCAAATTTTAAAAATTAATTTTAAAATTAAACTTGATCAAACATAATCTAATTCGTTGATTTGAACCGATATCTCTATCAATACAAAGTAAGAAATAAATAACCAAATCTATAAATTTGTCAAACTAATTTAAAATCCAATTAAATGTAATCTAAATATTTTTGCCTTCTTTGGTTTGTGAGATATTATAACAAATTGTAATTACACACTATATGAGTACAAATATAGTTATAATAAATTACAATGGATTATAGTGACAATAATTATAATATTGCAACTATAATTATCAATGTTTTAAAAAAAATAGAACTGATTGGATGAATTTAATAGAAAAAAACATTGAACAAGCTAACTTTTTGGTTCAAATTTTAATTTTAATCATTAAAAATTGATTAGTTTTTTTTTATGTAAATTAATCAAATACCTTAGACAAAGAAATGCTAAGAGAAAACTAACATAAACCAACAGGCTTACCCATACACCTAGATCCTACAAGCCTTTCCTCATCAGTGGCATAACAAGCAGATCTCTCTACAAATAAAATAGAATCTAAATAAGAAGGACTAACATTTTAGTGATGAAGGTTTATATGTAATAACGCTACCATGACTAATGAATGAGTCGCCTTATTGGCAATCTTGCACGTCCATTGAAAAGACGAGTAAAGGAATTGTCGCTTGAGAGAAGGACAATCAAGGGCCAAAATTTCAATCTCAGAATAATTTAAAAACGGAGCTATGATAGCTTGAACAGTCGTCAAACAATCAGATTCCAGAATGACTTGGTCTATTTGTTCTTCTTTCAGCTACGATAGTGCTTCTCTTATCAATATAAGTTCAGCGATAACTGGATTAAATAATTTCTTTAAATTCATAATTTTTTATATACCAAAATAAACTAATTAATTTTTATTAGCACTCTCTTTTTCAATTAAAATTTAAATTTTGTTATAAGTAACAATAATATTTTCAATTATTTTATAAAATTTTAATTTTATTTAATTTTAACTAATTTTATAACAATTTAATATTTGTTAAACTTTTAAACTTCTTATTGACTTCCGTTCTTTTTTACTTTTGATACGGTCTTCATAATATTATCTAAAGAAAAAAGTTGGGCCGGGAATGGGTTAAGTCAGACCCGACCTTCTCCTAAAACAATGTTATTTGAGTGATTCAATCGAAATCGGGCTTAGACTCAAGTCACTCCGTCATAAGTCATGCTCAAGCTCAGGTTGCGAGTTAAGGAGGTCGGACCAGACCAGCTTCCTCAATAACAAGTTGTACCAAAACAATCACAGGAGTTAATCCAAGACCGGAGTGACATAATACGGTGGAATAATAAACAAAAGGCGATTACCCACCAAAACTGGTCCACAACACACTCTTTTTGCTCTCCTTATTACGCTGCTTCTTGGATCCTCTCCCATTTCACTAAACCCTCTTCTCTTAAAAGAGCATCGATTCTACTGCAACTCTTCTCTTCTTCTTGTAATGGCAATCCTCACATTCTTACCAGATCACCCTGCACCAAAGAAGCAGCTCTCTAAACGCAAGATTTCAAAGCAGCTTCAGAAGCAGAAACACCCAACTTCATGGGACCAAATCAAGAACCTACTCACCTGCAAGCCGCTCGAAGGGTCAAGTGTACACGACCCTTCGAAGAACTCCAATGGTTACTCAAAACTGGGTTCTTCATGCAGCTCTATATATAGTTTTAGAGACGTTGTTCATGGCGATTCAAGGGTTGTTCACAGAACCGATAACTCACCCGGGTTGCTGTCTGGATCGTCCTCACTCACCGGAACTGGGAGATCCAACGCTGGTGGTAACTTCACGTCATCTTCGAGAGGCATGCAGCTCAGGAAGCTTTCTGGTTGTTACGAGTGTCACACCATCGTCGACCCAAGCAGGTACAATAACGAGTCCTACCATGTTTCACAGTGTTCTTCTTCTAAACTAATTTCAAGTGACGAAGATCAAGCTATTATAACATCAAAATTATTTCAGGTATTCCATTATTCCTAGAACCATCATAAGCACTTGCTCTCATTGCGGAGAGGTTTTCCCTAGATTTGAGAGCTTAGAGCTTCATCAGAAAGTTCGTCATGCTGGTAAATTATTCCGCAAAACTCAAATTCGAACTCAATCTCCATCAAATTCAAGTACTCTAGTTCGAGTCTTTGGAATGATTTTTTAGAGAGAATCATTATTTGTAATGGTATTTGTTTTGATGCAGTCTCAGAGTTGGGACCAGAGGACACGGGTCGAAACGTAGTGGAGATGATCTTCAAATCAAGCTGGCTAAAGGAGGATAATCCCATATGCAAGATCGAACGGATACTAAAGGTCCAAAACACGCAGCGAACAATCCAACGATTTGAGGACTGCAGAAACGCAGTAAAGACACGTGCGCTGAACAGCACTAGAAAAAACCCCAGATGCGCAGCCGACGGCAACGAGTTGCTGCGATTTTACTGTACAAGCCTCATTTGCTGTCTCGGCGCGTGCAGCACCTCGAGCTTGTGCGGCGCAGTTCCGGCTTGCGGAGCCTGCACCGCCATAGGACATGGGTTCCAGGTGAAAGGGACCAAAGGTGTCCGTACGACCGCGAGTAGCGGTAGGGCTCACGATTCTTTGATCGGCTACAGTGGTACGGACGGTCTGAGGGCAATGATAGTGTGTCGTGTAATTGCTGGGAGGGTGAAGTGCTTGACGGATGCCGCGTCGCTGGTGGCAGAGGAGGACGGTGGAGTATCGGCGGCTGGCTCGTACGATTCTGTAGCGAGAAACGCCGACGTTTATTCCGATCTCGAGGAGTTGTTTGTGTTCAATCCAAGAGCAATTCTGCCTTGTTTCGTTGTTATCTACAATGCACTATAAATTTTGAATGTATTTAATAATTTTAAAATAATATATTTTCAAGTAAATTACTTGAATTAGCTATTTAAAATGTCATGATTGATTTCTCATATTAAGTGTTTTATATAAATTAATGAATACAATTCAAATATCATCCAATAATTTAAATTAAAAAATTTAAAAATATAATAAATTATATTTTGAATATTTATAAAATTTACAAGTGACTTATAAATTCATAGGATTGAAGCACCTTATTTTTGTTAGGGTATTTTAATTTTGTATCATTTAATTTTGTTTTTACATTTATATAAACCCAACGTAAATATGTGAACAAGATTTAACAAAATAAGGAAAGAACTGATTAATTGTAACATAAAAATTGATCCCTTACTACTATCGGTTGTAGTATAAAAAAATGTGAGAATTTAAAAGTTTTATACCAAACTCTAGTACCTTTTTTATTGTTACCATACAATAAACAAAATAACAGTAAAATATTAGATAAAATTGTAAATTTGAAAAATAGCATTAAATTAAAAATAAAATTTCTCCATTATAAATAATAATTATTTATGCTTAAAATAATAAAATTATCTAAAACTTAATAAAATTTTTTAAATTAAATTTTTTTTGAAGAGCGAAATTAAAATTATTTTAATTAAGAAGAAATATGTGATAATAATATTAATAAAAATAAAGAATCATTTATTACATCAAATTTATATTATTATAGTTTCTTAAAATTGATTTAAAATAATATTTAATATTGAAACTTACCAACACAAAAAGCTAATATTGTATTGTTCGTTAAACTTCTCAGTCAACTGAGTAATAGAATAAACACTTGCGACTAATAATGAACCAGTTCATCGATCGAATCATTTGCCAAGTCTGTTTTCATTTTGGTAGACATTAAATTATTGGTTGGTCGTGTCAAGCAGATCAAACCAACTAAAAAGAAGATACCATCAGCTTTTATGATGTGGGGGGGTTGAGGTAGTTGGGAAGACGACGCCGTTGGCATTCAACAACGAAGACCTAAATTGTACCATCATATCATAGTCCGTCTTTTTATTTTTACACTTTTTAATTTGAATTAAAATATTTATTCACAATAATTTTTAAATAAAATATACAAATACTTATTATAACTTTATTTATTCAGAATATATATTATGATGTTCAAAATTTTAATATCTATTTAAAACTTAACGCATGCTTTTTAAAGATGATATTTAAGTCTGAGTTTGACCCAGTATAATATTATCGACTCAAGTTTGAATTAACTGAAAGTTTTTAAAACTTTGAGTCTTGATCTAAACTCAAACTTGAGTTGACAAGTACACAAAAATGGCATCATTTTTTATTTTTAATTTAAAATATAAAATATAATCACGCAAACTGAACCTCAAACGTAGCTTAAACTCTTACTTGACTGCCTCTAACTCAATCGAGCCTTAAGTCGAGCGAGGTCTCAAGCAGGGCTCAGGCAAGTCACTCAACCGATTGTATGTATACGTTGATGAGAGTATTTCTATATTTGATTATTTTTCACTGATCTAGACAAAATATATTTTTGAAAACTCAATCTATCGTAATTTATTAATTAAATTTTAAATTATAAAGTCTTTGTGTGTATGTATATATTCAAAATTTATTTATTACTTAAAAAAAAATAGTGAATACAGATTTAACTATTATAAAAATAATTACTTGAATTGCTTAATCAAAAGTGGTTCAATTAAAAAGAAAGGGTATGTTTTCTAAGATTTCATACAAAATGACATATCACATGCAATACTTTATTATGGTTATGGTGTTTTAATTCAATGTTATTTAATTTTATCTACACATTTATATAAGCTTCACATAAATATATAGATGAGATTAAACAAAACAAGATAAGAACGTCATAATCAAAACAGAAGATCAGTTCACATGGTATATAAGTGTTGCTTAATTAATCTTTATTGATTATTTAAATTGAATATGCTATTTATATAATAAATTATAAGTGAATTTTATAATATACCCAACTTATATGTGATTTTATCCAAATACACTTGAAAATTAGGCAGATTCTTCTTTACCAAAACAAAAAGGCCCTGTTCGGCAAACAGTTGATTGCATAAGTTGTATGTTAACAGCTGATTGTATTAATTGTTTGTTAGAGATGTTTGGTAAAATTAACTATTTACTATTAGTTGTTTATGTGAAAAATGATTTATAAAGACACGACTTTAAAAAAAATTATAAGAGTATGAATATTATATATTTTAGTATTTCGTTGAATATTCTTATAAAAATTTAAAATTTAAATATTTAATTTCATAAAAAATAAATTTATAACTTTAATAAAAACATAGAACATTTAATAATAATAATAATAATTTATTATAATAATAATAATAATAATTTATTATTATTATTATATTTATATTTATTGTTAGGTTATAATTGATCCAATTAATTAAACTATTAAGTTTTTTTTGATATTTAATATGATTTATTTAATATTATATATATTATAGATAAATTATCATATCAAATTTTTTAAAATTAAAATAAGGTAACATTAAAGAACTAGACTACTTAATATCAAGGTTGATGACATATCGTAATCACCACAGCTACATTTATTGTCTATAAAATAGAAACAAATTGACTTTCTAGTGCAATATGGCTACTCCCAGTAATCATGGCCCAGTGACTAATGGGTGTTATGGTCATTACAAATAGCTATTTCAGTTGTTTCTTTAAAACGCTTCTACATTGGAGCTTTTTATAAAACACCAGATTAGGTTGAATCAGCCAACTCAATCAGCTTAAAATTAAATAATAAAATAATTTTTAATATAATCAAATATCTAAAAATAAGTCAATTAGTTAAAAAACAGGTGTAAGTTATTTACCAAACTGAGCTAAAGAATAATCGCCGGGTTAGTCATTTGCTTGGATCAGCCGATTAACCGAGATTTGCATGCTGAAAGTGGCAAGAGTTGACGAGATAATAACTTAGAAGTTCGCTAATGCCATTCAATCAAACCCGAGTTAACTAAATAAATACGAAAGAAAAACCTCCTTTGACTAAACTAATATTTTAAACATTTTGAAAATATATAATAAATTTAAAATTTAAAATATTCAATTAATATTAGATCGTCATGAAATCAGTTAAAATCGAATAAAATTAAATAATTAAAGACTATTCGCACCTATAAAAAATTAAAGTTTAATAAAAAGCTATTAAATAAAAATTAATCAATTTAATTTGGTTTATAAAAATTGACTAGTTAAAAAAACTGGTAAATTAATTAATAAATTAATAAAGTTTTAATAATAAAAATTATTAAACTAAATCGAACTATAAAATTAAAAATAGAACAAAAAAATTTAGCCAGTTAAACTAACTCAACCAGTTCTGTTTTTAAAACATTTGACTAAATCATTAATTTAACTCCTACTCTTATTGAATCACAGGCTTTAATGGTGAAAAATTGATAACATTATCTATGTAAAATTAAGGTCAAGTAGAAGATAAAAAAGTTTTGACCAAATTAAAAATATTACGCTTTATAATTTTATAATTTAATTTTTAAATTTACAATTAAAGTTTGGATACAATTTTACAAGAATATAATTTTTAAAAAAACTTTTTAAATTTTTATTTTTTTTAAATTTTCAATCGAAATCTTTTCAAATTTATCAAGTTCGAGATTTGTTTTCACATTGTTAAATTAATTATTATTTATTAGTTGAATAGAAAACGGAGGGTAGGTGATCCTAATAATAATAATAATAATAATACTTATTATTATTATTATTATTATTAAAAATTAAGAGTAAACGATATAAGACTCAAATGTGATTTAAATAATTTTAATTATGATTTGACATTATTGAAATTTTTTGTAATTTTTAATTTTCAAAAAAATTCATTCTCTTATATTTTTACTAAAAAATAATTTTAAAACATATATGACATCATCAACACTCATAAGCTAATTATATATTAATATATTAATTTAACTAATAATTTATTATAATTGTGTTGAAACATTATGTTAATAACATTTGATTGATTTACATATATTGTTTATATTATGTTTGTTTTATTACTGTTTTTTTTACAAAAAGTTTAAAATAACATTTTTATTAAAAATAAATAATTTCTTATAATTTTAAATTTTAAAATTTTTTTAATTAGCTAAACTACAAGCCTAAGCCGAAATATTTTACTGAAAATGTAATAATAAAGATTTGTCTATCGAATCTCTAGGTTTAAACTCTTTAAAGTGAGAATTTAAGAGATAAAATATTTTACCGAGAGAGTTAATTTTTTGGTCAACCATTCAAATTTGAGTTTGTATCTGTTAAATTACTTTGGCCTAACGAATCCCAACTTATTGTCACTCATATTTAGCATTTGATAATGACTGATTATAAATAATGTTCCTTTTGTGTAGGGATGACATTTGGGCTCGAGGCCAACTCGACCTATCTCGACTTTACCATAAAATCAAGTCTTGAAGAAGGCTCAGATTCAAGTTGTCTCGGTCAGATCTGAGGCCCGACAATTATAAAGAAAATAATATTGATGTTGTTTTACAAAAAGCGAAGATTTCTTATAATTATCAAGCCTTATATTCAAAAAACAATATTATTATTATATGTTTTGAATTTAAAATAAAAAATAGGTTAAGCTAAATCCAAATTTAAGTACAAACTCTGATTGGTCCGATCTATTATCATTCCTATTTCTATCCCTAATCAACATGTAATCTCATTTGCTTATCTATGAGATTGAACCCTAAAGCCCCATCTCACCTCAACACTTACAAGATCATGCTTCTAGCCTAAGAAAGAGATGCTTATCTTATTAAACCTATCATTACTGTTTGATTAAAAATGAATTAGAGTAAGTGGTCCAAGCCCTGACCACATGATTGTTGTATCCTTTAGTTTAGAACTAAAAATACAAGACACAATCATGATTGTCCTACAAAATCATTATCTCACCCTCCCAGCACTCCTAATCACATCATCTTAACTCTACTTAATCCCATCATGACTTCCCTAGTTTGCTTCTTCCCCTAATTTTATGTATACTTTTCAATAGTAACTCTTTGTATTTTTTCTTATTTTTGGGTTGATTTAATTAAGTATATTAATTTTACATGTTGGTTTATAACAATAGAAATTCCTTTCTTTTAACTGGTTCACATATTATTATAAGAATCTCTAAATAATAAAATTATAATTTGAGCATTTTTATTTTTCAAAATATGTACTTATTTAAGTTACTTGAGTTTAAATCTCTGAATGACTTTTTTAGATATTTAAAATTAGGTATTTTGATTTTTGAATTATTAAATAATTTATTTAAAATACATGTTTAATATATTATTGTCTTATGATATTTAAAATCAGGTATTTTTAATTGTTGAATTATTAAATAATTTATTTAAAATACATATTTAATATATTATTGTACGCATAAGATTATTTATCAGATGAAAGAGAAGAATATGGATTTTCTGTCACGTAACATAGAGAAAAAGATATAATTTTTTTAAATTTAATAAATTTTTAATTTTTAAAATTCTTGAAAAATCTATTCTATTTTTCAATTTTTCAAAATAATTTATTATCGTAGATTTCCGTTATAAAATACAACAAAACACAAGTAAGCTTTTAAATTATACTCAATCCAGCAAAATTTAATTTAAATTAATAATTTAAGATAATTATAATAAATTATTAGTTTGAGTATAATTAATTAATTTTGTTTGAATTTAAGAATTGAGTTGAATCGTCGTGTAAATAATATTTGATTAGTCTATATATGATATTCTATTGCATGTGTTTTGCTGTTATTTGAAATGAGTAAGGTACAAAAAGTTCAAAATAAAGCCAATACTTGCATCTTTCCTGGGGTTTGGACCACATATAGCTGAAGTGTTTAGAAATATACTACATAAGATGGTCTAGGATTGGTTGTGTAATCCCAAATTCAGCTTTTTCACTCTGCTAATCAATTAACAAATCATAGTTTTCTTATTTGTTACTAAAAGCTTCATTAAATTACATTAATGTAAATGTCAAATGAATTTCAATTTAATTGATATTCATAAATTCTACCTTTTTATATTCTCAACTAATTATTTTTAATCAGTTTAATTAATTTTCTTAAGAGAATTTGAAAACTCTTTAAAAGAATTATTCTCCTAATTAAACCATTATCCATCAAGAAATAATACATGTTGCTAAAAATTCATTATTCTATGCTTTGCAGTTTGGATTTTATTTCAATTTTAAACAAAAGTAAGGTGAATCAATTTTATCTAAAAATTAGTGGATGTTGTGACATAATTAAAAGCACTTGCATTAAAGTTGTCAAATTCAAATTCAAATTCAAATTCATCACAAGTATTCAATGAATCAATATTTATTGTTATTGTCAAAGTTTACCAAAATAGATTTGTTTAAAATTGACTCAATAAAAACACTTTAGGTAATTAAATTTTCAGTTATGCCCAATTTTGAGAAGATATGCTTAATTAATTCTTAAAATGACGTTATTTTAACTTGAAATTTAATTGGGTCTTGAGTGATGTAATTGTTCAAGTCAAACTTAGGTCAAATTCTGCAAATCAAATTACGTATACCACTTGTGTTGTTCCAATTCTGTTACAGTCTATCTCATTCATACATTTGTGTGGGTCTCACATAAATATATAGATAAGATAGACTGGAATAGAGTTGGAATAATACAAGTGACAAAAGTAACCACGTCCCTAATTGTCCGTTTACTCTGTCTTAAAGATATTTTAATGTAACAATAAAAGGACAAAATTGCATTAGTAAACTTTTAGGCACATTCATAGGACCATATTAGATAGAAAGTAGCTTGGAATTTTTTTTAAAGTTGCTAATTCTTAATAGAAGACAATGAATAAACCCTAATAAACAATCAACTTTGAGAAGACAAACGAACCCCAAACAAATCATTTGGGCACATGCCCTTCCCTTCAGCAATATTCTTTCTTGACTCTTCCTCTTCCCAAATAGAATAAACCCTACCTTTAAAACCCTCAGTCCTTTTTTTATATATCCTCCCAAGTCACAACCCAACGACATGCATGATAACATTTACACTTCCAGAGGAGCCTGTAACCTGCCAACTCTGAGATATAACCAAGAATGCACAGGGTCCAAAGAGAGAGCTTCGTTATACAAGTAGAAGACTGTGACTCCATTAACAATACCCTTCAAGCTCCTGAAGCCACTAGCTGTTCTTCTTCCAAGCTAAACTTCTCAGGGATGAAGCTCTTCAATCGGTTTCGCAAAATTCTCATGCGACTCTTGTTCTCTTTCCCGTCTCATAACTCTTCAGGCACCTCAAAACAAAGGAACTGCGAGAGATTCGATCCACCTAAGACTTCATGCAGTTCGTATTACTCCTCTCACACACACTACAACGAGGCCATTGCTGATTGTATTGAGTTCTTCAACAAGTCCTCGCAGGATGGGGTTTTAGATGGTCGAAAATCTGATGTTGTGGTTTGAGTTTGGGGTTTATTATAAACACTAAGTCTTCCAATCGACTCAACTTGTGGGCGAGTTTTCCTGATACGATTAATGTACAATAAGGCACCACGACATGTTCTCAGTTCTCTTTCTTTCTGTTTTGATAACCTTCCTCTCATGTTATATTCATTTTCCCCATCAAACTACTTTGTAATAGTTACAACTTGCATGAGCTCACAGCTACTTCGAATCTGGTTATGTACAGCAAAATAGTTCTGCCCTAACTCGTTCCGGGTCCAAACTTAAGTATTTGAATCCGATCTAATCAGGTTCGGTTGTCAAAAACGAAAAGTAAGATCTGACTTAACCTAAATTAAGGCTAAGTTAATCTAATTTAAGTTGAGTTCAAAACTTTTTATAATGGGAACTATTGGCAGAACTCTATATTTCCATTTTTCCATACGAAATGAACCTAATTATGTGCATTTTCCTTGAGAAATTACACCTTAACTAGTAAAGTTAATCTGAAAGGTGACCAGAAAGTGATGATGATGTTCTTGTTTCTGTGCCATGTGGGAATAGATTGAAACTATATAGATCCTGAAACATAAGGCCCAATCCCTGAAATGATGTTGGTAGAGTATTCTATACCGGCTAAACATAAAAATATTAAAGGGTTTATAAGTGGTAAAAATCAACTATCCAAATAAAGAGTTCTAGATATTTTGGTAATAATTGACTTAAGTCCAATTATTGTTAGTGCTCATATTAAAAAAAATCTAATAGATATTACCTATCACATTCAGTGATTACTTGGATGGTTAATAATTTATAAATAACATATTTAAATCATTTAATGTATTAAATACAAATCAAAATTAAGAGACTCTTTTAAATTTACATGACATTTAAAGATTTAAGGTATTTTAATCTTTAATTTATCATCTTTCAAATTCTTAAAGTGACAAACAAGATTCTAATTACATTTTAAATTTGAAAAATTTAAATTAGTAGATATTAAAAATAAAATTTATTAAAATTTAGTACATGATGAGTTGAATCCGAATATTTTTGTCTTTGTAAAAAAGCTCTTTTAAGCTATAACTTAAAGTAAAATTGGAAATAATCTCTCTATTATATAGAGGTAAAGATGCGTACTATCAGATTTTTTCAGAATTTGTGTTATTATGAGACTTCAAACTGGGTATAATGATGATGACGACAAAGTAAAAAGAAGAAGACTCTTCTCTTTAAATGCTCATGCTTCTCTTGGTGAAGCGAAATGACCACCTTTCATCTTTGAGAAAATCCCTCCTATAAGAGGAATCAATGCATTCTTCTTCTTCTTCTTTCTAAGAGAAGGGTGTCTCTCCAGTGCTTCAGCCCCTTGTGGAACCGTGACCTGAGCTAGCGACGGCGGGTTCGCTAAAGTTACATATCTCTTCCTCTGAAACTCGAACCCTTGTTGGCTAGTTGTGTGCTTGTTCACTTCAAACTTCATTGACCCTTCCTCCACAACTTTAGGCTCTTGCTTCTCAGCTTCGCGCTGCTTCAGTTTTTGGAGCTTTCGCTTTGTTCTTTCGAGCTCTTTCTGTAGAGAAGAAAGGCTATTTGCCATTACCGAACTTTCTTCCTTTGCCTTTTCCAGGCTTTGTTTTGTCTCCTCTAACTCAGCTGTGAGGATCCCAAGCTCAAAATCAGACTGCCCATTTTCAGATTCTTCCACGTGAATCTAAATAAGAACAAAGAAAGTAAGCGCCAACGTTATGTAATAATTCAGACAAGACATGCAAATGTGAGTTTAATTACAAAAAGATGTGAGTATGAGTGTGATTGTAACAAATCACACACAATAGTAGTTTGGATCTCCCGACAATTAGAGAAAACAATATTAAATCCCGATTTTTTTAAAGTAAAATTCTTATTTTAATTAATTAATTAATTCTCAAGTCATTATATAAAATAAAGATGTGTTATTTAAACAAAATATTTCAAATTGGAACCAAAATTGAGCCCTAGAACTTAGATTAAGCACGTTAATTTTGGTCTGACCACAAATGTCATAACTAATTGTAATATAAACTATGGTTCATGTGCAAGAAGATGCTTGCTTAGCCCTATAACCAAACTCCAAAGTTCCTTTAGTACGAAAGAATAAAGAAGGTATGTGACATGAAGCTTCAGAATCCTATTTATTTTTTAAATCTTGTAATAGATAAAGAAACCAAAACTGATTAGCTAGAGATTGGATCGTTAAAATAAGACATGTCTACCGATAGGCCAATAGGGTTGCGGATTGGCTAGCTAATTATATTATTTCTCTGGAACTTGGCATCCACAAATTTCAGAACCCGCCTGTGGGTTGCTTGTCTATTCTCCTAGAGGATATTTCAGGGGTATCATTTCTCCAATTAGTTACTTACGGTTAATGTATTCTCCTTTCGGATAAAAAAAAAATGGAAACCTCTGTTGCAAGCAAGCCATATGGAACAGAGGACAGCCTTGTCATTATCAAAGTACATACAAAGAAAAATAACAACTGCATAACTGTTCCTGTATTGATTAAATACGAAAATATTAAAGGATTTATAAGTGATAAGGATTAACTACCGTTCTGGTTATTTAGATAATAATTGACCCAAGCTCAATTCTTGTAAGTAAACTCTACACTCTGCCCATATTAAAAATTCAATATGATATCAGAGTAGGTTTAGTTCGGATTATTAATTTCTCATTTATCTGTCTAGATGTCCAGTCCCAACGGCCTGGTTAGGTTATCATCACGTAAATTTTAAGTGACAACTGAAAGTCCAGTCCTAATTGTACTTGAGAAAGAGTGTTAGAGTATTCCATATTGATTAAATATGAAAATGTTAAAGAGTTTATAAGTGGTAAGGGTAAACTATCTAAACAACTAGTTCTAGTTATTTGAATAATGATTAACTCAAACCTAATTCTTGTTAATAAACTCTACACTTTGTCTGTATTAAAAATTTAATATTCTGAATCAAAACGAACCCAGTTGCTCTATCTCCGTTGTAATGTCACCGAACTTGTAATGTAAAATCCATGAATAAAATGAATACGAACATAAAAAAAGATTGGTATTAAACCCTATAAACAAGTAAGGTACGGGCAAATTACCTTTTTGAGCTTACTGGCATAGAGCTCTCCAGCCAAGACCTTGTCTCCGAACAACGTAACAGCTTCTTTAACAGAACGAAATGCTGGGTTGGTGTCGATCTCTGCCCTTTTCAGTACTATAACTGTTTCTTCATTTTCCATGTCCGATTACTTCGACGTGGACAAAGAGGTGTTGGAAGATATGGATGGAGAGTGGGAAGTTGGAGACAGAAGACGAGGATGTTCTTTTAATGCGATTTGATGCAGAGGGTTGTTGCAAGTTGTTAGTAAAGTGGGTTCTGGTCAGTGTTTTAAGGGAACATAAGAAATGTCTCTTGTGGGGAGCTTCGTTTCTTCGCGTCCACTTCACTGGAATTCTCTCTGTTCACTACAGTTGAACGTGGAAGCACAGTAGGTGTGTTTATGTTGGGTCTCGAACGGCCCTTGTTTAAGTAGGCGAGACAAAGGGACTCTCTACCTTAGGCCTATGGGCTAGCTTATCTTTCTGACATCTAATTAACTGAGCCCTTTGTCTCCTGTCTTTTGTCCGTATCCTGTCTTATTAAATCTCAATTATTTATTTATATAGTCGGAAGAAGAAAGAAGGGAGATAGAGGATTACGTCCCACTAATTGAGATGGCAAGAGGACATAATTTGGAATCTTTGAGTTGGCTATTTTTTTCTAATGAAATAGCACTAAATATTTTTAATGAGTCAATTACTTTTGAGTTAAATAATATAAATAAGGCGTTTGATAAATTAATGATTTAAAATTAAGTGATATAAATAACTTATTTGATAAAAGAATTATTTAAAATTAAATAATAAAGTCAATTTAAATGATTTTTAAAAAATTTAAACTAAAACTTTTTTAAAAATCCAATATTTGATAACCTTAAATTTTTATAAAATTCAAATTCAAAGATATGAAAAAAATAAGTTTTAGGAAGTACCCCTTCAACATTTTAAATAACCTCTTTAGAAGGAAAATTCAACTTTTGTGAGTCAAATTCCCAAATTGATGATTTGAGATTGAGGAAGGCACGTGGAATTTACATAAAGCTGTTTTCAATTTGCAATATAATTAAAAAAATAAGGATTTGTTTGTTTTCATTTATTTTTATTTTAAAGTTAATTAAAAATCTATTTGTATAATTTTTGGTTTCTTCATATTTTAAAAATTATAAAAACTATAAAAAGTAATTTTTATGTTTATGATTTTTCCATAATATGATTTACTATCAACTAAATATATATTATTTGATATATTAATTATTAATAAAACTATGAATAATTTAAATTAATTTAATTTACATAATTAGTTAATTAATTAAGAATAATTTATATCTAAAATTTATTTAATATTTAATTATCATTAGTATAACTATATTAATATTATTACATAGGTTTTTTATTTAAAAATAAAAACTAAAATAGAATCAAAGAGCCCCTAAGGAGATTTCCGAATTTAATCAGTGCCACGTTGGATTTGGACCACTCGCTTCGTACGTACCTACTATTAAATATTAGCCATTTGAAACCATCAGCTAACTAAATGAGATTTAATGATTTATCTGAAAGAGGCCAACAATGAAACATCTGAAGTTCTGAACTGAAGATGAATATGATTGACCGAACAAACAAACAAACAAACAAGACATGTTCTGTCAACATCGACTGGTCCGCCATAATCCCCCAATTTGTCCTGTAACTCTTATCCATCACTCCCCCATATTCTAAAATCCAAAATAAATCCTAATTGGCCTACCATTAGGCTTGGTAATCAAGTACGGATTCAGTACGGCCGAGTTTAAAGTCGTTGAACAAGTTTAATTTAACTGAATTTCAAGTTTAAGCCTGAGGTTTAGCTCTAAGAAATGTTTGAACGGTAATTAGTATAGATATAGATATCTTAAAAGTATTTTCTCATAATTAAAATCATTTTAAAACACCTCATAAGTTAAAAAAAAGATTGAATTATTTTATTGCATATTTGAAACGGTACGGACCTACTTGATCTCAAATCATTTGTACTAGGTTAGACTCATTTTTACTAGGTCGGACCAGCAGTTAACTTGGTGATAGGTTCAATTTAACTTATTGTCATAAATTTATTTAAGCATGGTTGGGCTAAGCTCAAGATTAGTTCAAAGAAGTTTAATTGAGCTCAGGGCGTCCAACCTAAACCTATGCCTAGTCAGGTTTAGATTAGTTGTAAATTTGATTTTCTCTATTAAACATGTGCTTCGTGAAGGTAATTTTGCAACAGATTATCTAGTTAAGTTAGGTCATGACATTTTTTTTAAAATTTCAAATTTAAGATTATTCTTGAAATCCTCTCCTTGATTATCTGAACTGAAGTTTATAATATTTCTTTTATGATATAGTTTTGACGTTCTTGTAACCAAAAAAAAAGTTAACTAATTCCCTTAAAACCAAACTCCAAGGGAGTGTAACAGTTAGGAAGTTAGTTAAACGAACTTAACTGTCAATAATTACGCTGTCATTGTGTTATCATTTATTTTATATATATATATATATACACACACTTAGTAACCTAACCATTGGAAACCTTCCCATAGCAATTAATATTTAATATCGTAAACAACTGTCATAACTGTTCAACATGTTCTCTCTAACTTCTTGTCTTCGTCTGGGCCTCACAAGTTTCTTTCACTCTCTTTCTTTACTTTCCTCGATCTGAGCGTCTACCGACGATGCCGGTAGCCACCACCACTACAATACCGGCCGTCGGGCCGATCTCTCTCTCGCGATCTCGCAGGAGCACGCGGCAAGTTAGAATGGCAGTCCGATCCGACGTCGTTTCCGTTGGGTCCATATTGACCAAGTTGCAAGCGGAGTGTGCAACGCCTTTGCCGGTTCTGCGTCACGTCGCCGACGCCATGACCGCCGATATGCTATCTGGGTTGGCCGCAGATGGCGGTGGCGAGCTCAAGATGATACTCAGTTATGTTGACAGCTTGCCTACTGGGTATATCAATGCCGAGTTATTAGTTTCCAGACTTGTTTTTTCTTTCTGATCACGAAGTTTCTGTAGCCGTTGATACCTAAATTTCTGGTTATTTTATGGCTTAAGAGGATCTTGTAATGTTTGGTGTCAGTTTTTTCAGACATGTTTTGATTTGTTAGGAACGAGAGAGGATTGTTTTATGCATTGGATCTTGGTGGCACAAACTTCCGGGTTCTGAGAGTACAATTAGGTGGGAAGGAAGATCGAGTTGTGGCTACTGAATTTGATCAAGTGTCTATTCCTCAGGAGCTCATGTTTGGTACCTCTGAGGTCTGTGTATGGATTTTGGCAATGATCTTTCACTGTTCTTGACTTTTTGCACTGTATTTGTTGACCCTTTTTAGAGTTTTGTGTTTTTGTAGGAACTTTTTGATTTTATTGCATCTGGATTGGCAAAGTTTTCTCAGAATGAGAGCGGGATGTTTCATTTGCCACATGGAAGGAAAAGGGAGATTGGATTCACATTTTCTTTTCCTGTCAGACAAACTTCCATTGATTCTGGCATCCTAATCAAGTGGACCAAAGGTTTTGCTGTCTCTGGGACGGTTTGTATACTTCTGCAACCTTCAATTTTTAGTTACATTCAAGTCCTAAGACTTCATGAATCAAATGTCTAAATAGTACCAAAAATGAGGAGGAGAAAGAGCTAAGGAAGCTTTGAAACACAGAAACACTGGACAAAAAGATGAGCCAAGAATCTAAATTCATGCTTCAGGCAGAGTGATTGGAAAATTCCTACTTTTTTTTCAGGCAGGACAAGATGTTGTTGCTTGTCTGAATGAAGCTATGGAGAGACAAGGATTGGATATGCGAGTGTCTGCTTTGGTATCCACTATGCTTATCCATCTCCTACATAGAATGTCTGGTTATAAAGTTGACAAGTAGTACAAATTGATGTGAATTAGGTTAATGATACTGTGGCAACGTTAGCTGGTGCAAGATACTGGGACAATGATGTTATGGTTGCTGTCATTTTGGGCACCGGAACGAATGCTTGCTATGTAGAGCGAATGGATGTTATTCAAAAACTAATGGGATCAAATTTAAGTTCCGGAAATACGGTGTGTAAGAATGCTGGTTTTCTGTCCTCATCCGATCTTCATTTGCATACTTAATGTGTGTGAGTTCTTCTGTTTCAGATAATCAATACAGAATGGGGAGCATTTTCTCAAGGTATTCCTTTGACAGTGTTTGATAGAGATATGGATGCTGCAAGTATCAATCCTGGTGAGCAGGTAACATTTGATTTTTACTGCTTTTGTTCTTCCATAATTATTGTACTAGTGCTGCAAGATAAATGATGATTTGGTTTGATGAACAGATATTTGAGAAGACAATCTCCGGAATGTATCTTGGTGAAATTGCACGACGAGTCCTGCATAATATGGCTGAAGAAAGTGCTTTATTTGGAGAACACATCCCAGAAAAGCTATCCATGCCTTTTACACTTGGGTAAGTTTTTCTCAACTCCTAACATAACTACTGATTCTGAAATGACCAACTTCATTTCTAGTTGGCTTGCTAGCCTTTTCTTATTTCAGCTCTCACTTTGGTTTTTTCCATATTCTATAGAATTCATCCTGTATTTTCTCCATCAAATATCTGTTGCTTCAAATATAAATCTGTCATTTGAAATGGCTACTTACTCTCACTCAATCCGAGTTTGATGAGCAGTGGGAAGGCCATCCAGTGCCGATATTGACGATATTAGAATAACACAAATGGAATCAGATATGACACCTCTTTCAAATTTGATCCCTGTGTACCTCCCCTAAATTGGTTTCCTGGAATGTTTAAAATTTGAATGTTTGTTGCTTAGATCAATCCGCCAGTCTCGAACTATTTCTGGTAATATTACAGGACTCCGGACCTATGTGCAATGCAGCAGGATTGCTCTGATGATCTTCAAGCTGTAGGATCAATTTTATTCGAAGTTTCCGGGGTAATTTTCACCTTCTTCTGCAATGAGATACTAAATGTTCAATCCGACTCAAACTTTCTCAATTCCAAATCTCTGATCAGGTGGAATCCAGCTTTAGTGCAAGGAAGACAGTTGTGGACGTTTGTGATACCATTGTGAAGAGAGGTGGACGCTTAGCTGGTGCAGGCATTGTTGGGATTTTGCAGAAGATGGAGGAAGATTCAAAAGGTCTGATCTTTGGGAAAAGAACAGTTGTTGCTATGGATGGTGGACTATACGAGCATTACCCTCAATACAGAACATACATGCAAGAAGCTGTTAAAGAGCTTCTAGGTTCAGAAATTTCCAAGAACATAGTCATAGAGCATACCAAAGATGGGTCTGGGATTGGAGCTGCTCTAATGGCTGCCAGAAACTCGATGTATGATCATGATTATTAGATTGGGCAATGGCAGGCAGGTAATTTGTTTCCAGGTAGTTGAAGATAAAATCTAAGTGCAGTGGTTAGATCTGTGTTCTGTAGTTGGATTTGGAGATCATGAGTTGAGA
>JAOSBK010000006.1:1210110-1232655 GCA_027568895.1 Erythroxylum shatona | reverse complement strand
TGACAAAACCTAATTCGGCCAATTTTTCAATATAGCCAATCATCTTCAGCACATGAGTGTTAACTGAAGATCCTTCTGTCATCTTGCATTGAAACAGTGCCTTGGAGATTTGATATCTCTCCAACCTACTCTGTGCACCAAATAACTCCTTAAGATGCAATATCATAGTAGGAGCATCCATGTTCTCATGCTTCCTCTGAAGTTCGGGAGACATACAAGCTAACATCACATATGTAGCTTGTTCATTGTCATCAATATAACGCTGATATTTCTCCCATTCTTCATCAGTAGCATCTGAATATGGCTCAGATAGAGTAGGAGTATCAAGAACATACAACTTCTTCTTTTGCCTCAGAACTATTATTAGATTTCATAGTCAGTCCCAATAGTTGTGTCCAGTCAACTTGTTAGCATCCAAAATTCTCCTCAAAGTTAGGTTTGTGCTCATCTTCAAAATTCAATAACCGGGAAAAACATAAAAGGAGCATAAATTAATTTATATCCAAAAATCAAATAAAATAAGGACTTTAAATTTATTTGATTACTCCCACTATTTTGTATAAAATAATATCCCTCACTATTATATCAAAAAATTATCAAATAATTTCTTAATGGGCAAGGATCCCATTTAAAATTAATTGATCTTGAGTTTGTTCAACAAATCAACTAAAATAAATTAGGTAGAAAACAACTTTTCAATCACATCTCATGTGACTCCTAGTACCGTTATGTGATAACTTTTGTCAAAATATTTCAAATATATTATCCCTAACCTTGGAGGTTTCACGCAGAACTTAGGTTGGTGCATAGCGCAGTCAGCGGAACTCTGAGGTGTCTACACCAGACTCTCCCTTGCTTGACGGTTGGGCTTCTGTCGGATCGAACTGGAAATGGACTCGTTGGGGGTGCACCAGACCTTCTCTTCCTTGGACGTCCATTCTCAAACGAGAAACCCTATAGTCATGGGTATCCTGGAACTCTTCAATCGAAACTGGACTGTTGTTCATCGTCATGTGTATCGAGAAAGCAACAGAAGCGCGGACTGGCTCGCCACTCAGACAGGTCAATCCGATATTGGTGTCACTTATTTTGTTTCTCCACCAATCGGGTGTCATAATATCCTTTTAGAGGATATGTTGGGGATTTGTTTCCCCAGACTTGTTTTGTAACTGGTGTACTCCTTTTCCCTTTATATATATATATATATATATATAAGAAATCTACAAACATATTGACTTACTTGGCTTATATTGGTCTATTATCTTTGGCATTTCGTGCTAGTTTTTATGAACTTAGAAAAATAAGGCCCCTTTTTAAGATCGCTTTTTTTGGCCGACTTTACCAAATCATCAGGTTTTAGAATATGCTCATCGGATTAACAAGGCGTCAGCCTGGCAACGAAGAGCTAATATGGTCAATCGCACCTGACGGGAATAGCTTACTGATTGGATCAAACCTTCTCAGGGTTGGGTTATATTAAATACGGATGGAACCAGCAAAAAATCACTCTCTTCAGTCACAATAGGTGGATTGATTCGAGATAATTTGGACGCTTGGCTTGGCGGCTTTGTACAAAACATTAGATGGTGCTCTACTATCTCCGCTGAACTTTGAGAAGTCTTTTCAGACCTTAAGTTAGCTTGGAACATGGGTTATCGTCGAATATAATTAGAGGTAGATTCGAGTGCAGTGACTAATCTACTTTTATCCCTGGCAAAGTGTGTTATGTCTCTCAATCATTTTGTTCTCAATAAACTATTTACCTGTAATTGGATAGTTGTAACTCGGCACATATAAAGGGAAGGTAATCAGTATATTTAGGAGTCACTAATTTTGATATACCACCCAGTGGGTGCCTCTCAATCCTATTATAGGATATAACAGGGGTTTGCTGCCCTAGATTTACAGTGTAATATGTAGTGTGTTCTCTCTCCATTTATAAAAATATATATAGTCAAAAATTATAGTATATATGATCATTATAATTATAATAATTGGTTAAAAAGAATAAATGATTACTATTATCATGGTTTGTTAAAAATAGAGAAAAATAAAATTTGTTATATTTTAATCAATTAATAAATTATATTTTAATTATTTAATATATTTAAATTTTAAAATTTAAAATAGATTTGAACTTTTTATCGAAAAGAATTTAGGGGCCCGGGCAAAATCAGACTTGGGCTAGAGCAATTCGAGCTTCATCCGACCCAAAATTTGAAATTATAAAAAATAATATCAATTTTTCTAATAAAAAAATATGTATATTTAATCATGTTGGATCAAGTTTGAGAACATCTAAATCCGACCAAATTGGAACTCAAATTGAAACCTCAAACTCTATAAAATTTAGGACGAAAGCCGAACTCGACCATAAAATTTGGACCGAGCTGCCGCCACTGGGCATCTCCAAAGCTGCTTTTGTTGAAGCTAAAGTCCAACAAGATTGGAGGTACAAAATCATGGCCACGTGCTTTGGAAGTGTCTGCTTGAAACGGGCTGGTTCTTAAGACGTCCATAGAATATAAATTTTGACTGGATCAAAGCTCAGTACGGGATTCTTTGTCTTTTTTTTCTTGGTGTGGCTCAATGGAACATTAAAAATATAAAAAATTATAAATAGTTATTGAAAAGCGGTTAATTTTATTTTCATTGACATGGTAATATCTTTGAAAAAAATAAGAAATAAAAATATAAATTATAAATTATAACACATTTTAAATTTAGATTACATAGTCATTAACATATTTACTAGTTTTATCTTTCATTTTTTAGTAATTACCTTGTTTTATATTTATTATTTTACTTATTTTTATTTATTTATGTTTATTTTATTATTATTATCATTATTTGTTAGGTCTATTTTTATTTTTTAATATATATATGCATATTTTTTTCTTCGATCTATCAGAAACAATCTCTAAACTATAAGATTACGTACTATAGGATCTCCTCAAACTTGTGTGTGATGATGGGTGGTGTTTTTAGTCATATTGTATATCTTTTTGTATATATTCTAAATTTTAAAAAAAAGATTAAATTATAGAAAAATACAAATACATTAAAAAGGCAAAAAGAAGAAACAATCAATAAAAAATTTTAATTGAATTCAATTTAAAAACACATTTATGTAACTTTCAAAATTTTAAAAAATTTTAGCTATTGTTTAAGAATACTAAGAAAACAAATTTCTTGATGGTCATCTTTCAAAAAAATAATTAACAATAAAAACATAGCAATCTACAAAAATTTGAATAAGAATGTATTTCTATTCGTGTATAAATTCACATTAATTCTTAGGCTATATTTAGTTGGGCGTGAAGTTTTTAACTGAATGGAATGGTTTATAATTAATGTAATGTTAGAAAATTGTTGTTTTTGAGGAATAGAATAATTTATGATATAATATAATAAAATATTGTTTGAAAAATGTTTATAATATAATATGATTAACTGTTGATTATCAATTTCCATTCAACCATAAACTCTTTATAAAGTAGCTTATTTTTACTATTTATGATAGAATGAGATGTAATGTGAAACTATCCTTTTCTATTTTATTATAAACCTTTCAATTAAACGTAACCTTAATTTGAAATCAAATTAACAATTTTTTCATAGGTATAAAAGAATTTAAAATATAATAATTTCAATTCATTAACATTTCACATAATAATGACTAGTCACAAGATTAATCGATAAAAAAACTATAATTTATTTATATATAATACAGATAGAGACTTTGAAGACGTGATTATCTATGGCAATTTTGTTATTTCAACCTTACTCTAATTTACTTATATAAATATACAGATGAAATGAATTAGTAGAAATTTGGTACAACCAAAATGGGTGATTTCGTTTGGAGACTTTGCGCCTGACAATGATGACAAACAGACAGTACTTAAGACCAGGGCATAACATGGCATGAAATTCTCTGTCCTTAAACTTGTGTACCAACTCTGTCCCATTAGATCTAAGCCATCTATTTATGTAGGACTCACATAAATAGATAATTTGAATCTAATGAAACATAGTTGGTACACAAATTTGAGGACAGAGGATCTGTTCCCACATAACATATCCACATCTACATAAATAGATAGCTTGGATTTAATGGGATAGAGTTGGTACACAAGTTTGAGGACAGAGGATCTGTCCCCACATAACATACCCACATAAATGGATAACTTGGATCTAATAAGACAGAATTAGTACACAAATTTAGAGAGAGAGGATCTGTCCATCATAACATATCATTATTAAACATACATTATACATTATTTATTTTTTTATTTTTGGTTACAGATAAAGATGAGTTGAACATCAAGGGCACTTGCGCCTGCCGCCATGAGTGGTCAAACTGGCATAACAAGGACAGGACTCACGGTTGCCCGAAGTTCCCGGAGGAACACAGTTGCAACGAGCACAGCATGACCCACATGCCCTCTTATTACACAAACGTTGTCTCGATGCTAACCGACACCTCGCCACGCAAGCTCCACCGCAATCTAATTCACTCCAAACATCAGTAAACGAACTTTATAACTAAGATTTGATTACTCATATGACTTTTTTATTAAAAGTGAAAATTACCACCGATCTAAGATAAAAATGATAATGAATCAGATCAATACGACAATTGTACCATATTATTTAAATTCGAATTCGATTATGACACTATATTGCAAATAATATCATTTTGAATAAATATTTAAATTTGAATTTAATTTAAAATTTATTTTTTAATTTCAAAATTAATTGATTTATAATTTTATAATTAATGATAATATTTAAACAATTTTATAATTTAAAGAACCTTTTTGTTAAGAGTAAGGCGGCAAATTATTGAGCCTTTTCAGACTCCATGTGGTGTTATTGTATAATTTAAAGAATCGAAAAAATGACTTTTTTTACAAAATTTTAATTATTCTTTTTATTTAAAAATGACCATAACAACCTTACTTAATTGATATAATAATTAATTTAATTTAAACTAATAATTTAAAACAATTATACTAAAATATTAATTTAATTAATTATATTTACTATTTAATTAATTTTTGTTAGATGTTATATAAATTTGAAAAATAGAAAGATTGAAAATTCAATTTTTAAATTTTTTTTAAGTTACTCTCTTATTTTTACCTCGTACGTACGTAACTCACTAGAAGCATTATTTACCTATTTTCTCTGCAAAAGGAGTCGTCTCCACGGTGGTGTTCTCCTGCTAGAAAGTGAAACCATGGAAAGTTAAGAGGATCTCAAGAGAGAAAGATGAGAAATGGATGCACAAATCCATGATCAGACCTGACCTTCACAGTTTGATGAGCTTCGACGAGATGGGTCAGGAAAAGAGACGTGAAAAGTGAAGGAATCAAAAGCTTGGAGAAAGCCATAGGTGTGGTGTATGTATGCTCGTAGACTGGAGGGTACGTGTATGTTGAATCACCACCACGCACGATGAAATGCTTGGAAGAGAAGAGTTTTGGGTTTGCTGCGGATTGTTGCTGCACAAACACGCGGACAGCAATGTAGGTGAGGGTTCAAGAGCAAGGGGCTTTCATGGTTTACACGTGGAGCAGCGGGAAAAAAGATGTGTCCATATGGTGACAAGTGTCGATGACTTGGCAATAAATTTCATTACGTACCTCACTTCCTTATTATGAATGTAACGTGTCCATAGGATGACAAGTGTCGATGACTTGGCAATAAATTTCATTACGTGTTCTACTTCCTTGTTATGAATGTAATGGAAGTTATATTATTCTATTATTTTAAAGAAAATTTTATAATGGTCTTCTCGTATTCTAAACAATAAAAATAAAAATTTTTAATTTAAAAAGTTTAGAATGGAATATAAAATGATAAATAATTTTATATTATATTACATTATTGATCTTTCGTCTAAATAACATTTCTATCGTTCATAAACAACAATTTTATAATATTACATTCATTTATGACAATTTTCTAATATTACATTCATTTATGTTCTATTTTATTATAAATCATTCTATTTTATTCTGTTAAAAACTTAACATCCAACTAAACATAACTCAAATGTTACAGGTAGTTCACATATCTATTATAATTTTTAATTACAAATTTAAAATGATGTCGTGTAGTATCACGTTTGGTATCGTACCAAAAGCTGCTTGTAAAAAAACAATGTCGATTTAGAGTACAATTAGAATTTTAACAAAAATTGAGGAAAAAAAGAATATTATAAATCTAAAATTATAAAAATATTAATAATTTTAAAAATAGATAAATATATTGATTGTATATAGTTAATATAATTAAAGAAATAAAGTATTAGAAGAAGATTTTAAAAAGAAAAGGTATATATGACCCACATAGAGAAATAAAGAATAACATTATTACAACTTAATTATTATTTAATACCCACCAAACTCTAAATTATAAACCAAAAGCAAGCCAATCACAGCACTTCTTTTTTTTTTTTTTTTTGGATAATAGGAGAGTTACAAATATACTAAGTTACTAAGCGGGGAAAGGAAACTCCAGATATATCTTCTAGAAAGATAGCAGTACAACCCATAAGTAAGTTTTGATACCAATAAAGGCCTAATTCTAGAGACTTGACATGATTGACTAGTCAATCTGCAGCTTCACTTCGTTTCCACACTTAATACAAACTCCCAAGGACACGTGTAATACTCATAACGACGATGAGCTCTCAAGTCAAAGTACTTAAGGACACTTGCGCCTTCCTCCGTGTGTGGTGAGGCTAGCATAGCATGGACAAGTTTCATAGTTACCGGCGGTTCCCGGTGGAACGCAGTTGCAACGTGCACAGCAAGTTCCACAAGCCCTGTGGCACAGGTTCGGCCTTGAAGATAACTGACACCTGGCTATACATGCGCTTCCACAATCTGTGTGTATTATATATATAAATATATAGGATTATAAAGCTAAACTTACATAATTGAAATACCCTGATGTGGGTAATTACTGAAAATTCTAACAATTTAATAATAAATTTTAAAATATTTAATTTAGTATCAAAATTTTAAAATAATAATTAATCTTTAAAATTTTATATAACTTAAATTAGAATATAACATTTATTAATGTAATTAATAAATAACATATATTTAGTAGACATATTATATCAATAAATAATTAATTATTAAATTAAAAATTTAATAATTTGATGCTAAAAAAAATTTAAAATTTGACACTATTTTAATTTATTTTTGATATGATTAAATTAAAGTATCATCATTACACTCAGTTTAAAATTTCGTACTGATACATAATTTAAAGAGGTCTGATACTACGTAGCTTTACTCCAACATAATAGAAAGGTTGTTTTTGAATATAATCATCTAATATGATTAGACATATTAGATTAAAGTACGTGATCTAAACTAAGCAGTTGGGCAATTACCAAATTTTTTGGGACCTTTACCGGCTGCTTGAATGGAGTTCACCTGGAGATATATAAATAAACATGCCATCTTCAGGTTAGCAACGGAAAGATTGGCAGGAACTTGGCTGTGATCATGCAAACTGAACTCTTACCTCCTGATCAGCTTCGGCAGAACGAAGAACGAGGAAAGAGATGAGTATCGAAGCAATAAGGAACTTGGAGACAGCCATTTTTCTACAGACTATGATCAGTAATAAACACTTTTGACTTCACGTTTTGCTCTGTAATAGAAACCTTAACTTGTCGTGGAGAACAAGGAGGAAGTCTGGTGGTATTTATAGGAAGAAACTTTAGGTCAGGACATGATTAAGTTTACGCGTAGGGAACGAAAAGGGTCACGTCGTTGAGTTGTCAGGGAATAGGGAATATCTGGTGGAGGGGTAGGGTTTGGAATCATCTGTACTGATCTTTGAGGAAGAGTCCGAAGCAGGTATGTGATTGGCAATAATGGAGTTTTTGGAATTAACTTGAACTCCAGTTGTCTCATCCTCAGATAGTGCTTCATAGTGCATGCTTGTTTTTTCACTTCAAGATGATTTCCCTCTCTTGAAGGGAAGATAACTTTCAAACTTGCCACCTTCTGCCGCTTCATGGCACCGAACACTCAAAAAGCATCATGTAATATTTTAAAATTTGGACCGTCATTAATAAGATAAAAAAATTAAATTTAAAAAATTAACATAAAAAATTGGTTAAGATTGAATAAAATTAAAATTTTAAAATATTATTTGAAATTTTTTTTAGTTCAATTAAAAAAGAGAGTGTTAAATGAAAATTAATTAATTAATTTTAGTTTATAAAAACTTATTAATTTAACTCTTTTTTAAAAAAATTGGTCCGTCATTAATACGATAAGAAATTAAAATTTAAAAGATTAGCATCATAAAATCGGTTAACATTGAATAAAATTAATTTTTTAAAAATATTACTTGGAAGAAATTGTTTTTACCTATAAAACAATTTGAAGTTTAATTAAAAAGAAATTGTTAAATAAAAATTAATTAAATAATTTTAATTTATAAGAACTTATTAATTTATAAAGTTGACCAACTGATTAATAAATCGATTGATTTTTAATAACAAAAGTTATTAAAATAAATTCAAGTTAATTGTTAAATCAGTTAAATTTTTTACTCATTAGTTTTATGTCATAGAAATTCAAGTAAAATTGATAATTAATCATATTAGTTCAAATTTGGGTTGCAATATAATAATATTATTTTAATATATTTAATTAAAATAATTGAACTCTATTTTAAATTCAATTAATTCAATCTTAATTCGATAGTTTTAGATTGAGATTAAGAGATTAATAAATTTGATAATAATTTATGAAGAATTATTTTGTAGACTTATATATTTATTAAAAATTTTACTTTTGATCTCTTTTTAAAAATTTTGATATTTATTTTCTATTTGATTTTTTATTTTGGTATTTTCATTAAGGTTTGAATATAATTAAAAAATTATACTTTTTTATAATTCATATTCAAAAATTTTATCCGGACATATAAATTATTTTATTTTAAATTTATTCTGATATTATTTATAATATTAAACATCTAAAATAACCTAAACTCAAATTTTACTAATGAAGAGTTAATTAATTTCTTCTTTTACTAGTTTTCGAAAATGGGATCACGATTATTAAACCTTTGGTTGGACTTCATTGACTCTTCTCTTATGGTCTTAGTTAACCATAACTAATCATAATTAAATATGGAAACGACAGAACATAACCCACGTCTATTCACCAGTCCTGTTCTAAAGATGTAAGCCAAAGAATCCTCTTCCTAAAATCGGACGGCCAAACTTTTGAGTTCGGTATTGTGTGTTGTCCTTTCCTTCCAAGTCATCACCTTTTACGAGGTCTCCTGAGAAGGTTGAGAACGATATCTTGAAGTAAAAAATATAAATATATATATATACCTAATTTGAGTAGAGATTAATTTAAGTATGAATCGCTTAAATGTACCTTTTTTATAGTTGGAATTCTCCTAAAATATCTCGTAGGCATCCAAACTATAAAAAAAACGATATCTTGAAGTTATCCATACCTAAACTAATCCTCGCTCATACCAGATCAGCTCATAAGAGATAAAGCACTGGCTAAACTGATCATTTCGTTCTCAAGGCTTGAACTTAAAACCTCTAATTAAGAGATGAGAGTGCTGAACCTCTCACATCAATCAATTTGGTTTCAAGTCACCACCTAATCTTTCTAAGAGAGGTAAATTTGACTTGACACAAAATTAATAAATTAAAGTAAAATTTTAATAATTTAATTTATAAAATATTATTAATTTCATTTAATTATCTCAAATTAGTTTATTAAATTATAATATTATTTTTATTTAATTTTTAAATAAAATTCAAACAATATTATTTAATTTTTATATTATATTAAAGTTATAATAAATATTATTTTAATATCCTCACTCAAAAAATAATAATAATTAGTTAATTAAATTCTTTTATAAAATTTTAGAAGAATTTAGTAAATTTGAATCCAAAAGCTCAAAAAGTGTGATTAAGTTCTTGAATATCCCAATTGTCGGACATTGAGGGTAACTTAGCCAAGTTGAGTGGCGGCTGACCTTATAAAAATGAAATAAGTGTCACTTAGTACATCATATACATAGAGACCATTCGTCGTCTTGCGAAGAAAACTATGTGCAATTTGAAGGCTTTGGATGGGCATTACGGACACGTCAGTTTGCGATAGCCCCCTGACAGCAGCCTCACTAGTGACTTCACCAGCTGTTCTGAAGTAACAGCAACAGCTGTACTCCTCCTGTTTCCAAAGCACGAGTGGATTGTGGATTTGGTAAACTGGTCCAAAGCTGTCGCTTTTGTTTGTTTAATACTTTTTTCTATTTTAAATAAATATTATTTTTAAAAAAATTTAATTATTTAAAATAAATATCGTTTACGTTTTTTATATATGTTTATAATTTTATTTTTAAAATTATTCTTCAATTTATCACACATTCTAATTATACATATTACATTTTCAAGGCAATTCAATATACAATTAATAAGAGTATATCAAACATTTCACTAGTTTTCTTAATAAGTGTACATCTTTCTAAAACGACATTTATTTTAAATAGGAGGGAGTATCACACTTTGTTTTATTTTGTTGTTATTATTAGTTTTTATTAAACAAGGAAAATTTTATTTTATTATAATAATATTTTTAATTATTTACTTTACTAATGACTATCAATTAATATAAAAACTAGTTATAAGACTTTTTAATTTTATTTAATAAAAATATTTTTAAGTTTTAGTAATAATTTATCAATTTAAATTATTAAGTGATGTTTAATATTTTAAGAGTTTTTAATTGAGTGTCAAAATTTTTAAAATTGTCAATTGAGTAACGTAACCGTTAAAACTTGTACGAGGGGTAAGGAAAAGGCAAATGAAACCATGCAGGTCTTATTCTTGCCGACGCTTAGGATTCAATGTATGAACGGGGGTTGAGAGATTGCTTTCCGAGCACATCAAATCTTGGATTTTTAGGCAGCCAGTTATAATTTTTTAATGTTAAATCTTATCCGTACGTATTTATGTGAACTTCCACATATTTAGTTAGTTTTTGATCCTATTTTATTAAATTTTATTTATATATTATTAAATATATGTATAAGTAAATATATGGATAAGATTTAACAGAAAATATTATATCTGAGGACCTAAAATTTTAAGATTTGATGTGCTCGGAAAGTAATCTCTCTTCACATAAATATATGAATGAGATTTAATAAAAACAAAGCCTCGTAAATATATAGATGAGATTTAATAAAACAGGATTATAACTGACTAAATATATGGATGGGATTTAATAAAATAGGATCATAATAGAACAAATATATGGATGAGATTTAACATAACGGATTAGAAATGAGGACCTAAAAATCCAAGATTTGATGTGCTTGAAAAGCAATCTCTTTTCACATAAATATATGAATGAGATTTAATAAAATAGGGTTATAATAGAACAAATATATGGATGAGATTTAACATAACAGATTAGAAATGAGTACCTGAAAATTCACATAAATATGTGAATGAGATTTAATAAAACAGGATTGGAGACTCCACATAAATATATGGATGAATTTTAATAAAATAGTGTTAAAACATAGTGAATATATGGATGAGATTGAGTTCACATAAATATATGGATGAGATTTAATATAATAGGATTGGAACATAATAACTGTAAATCCAAAATTTGAATATATGAATGAGATTTAATGGAACATGGTAGGAATATTATAACCAGAACAGAAGATCTGATCCTCTTTTCGAAGGGAACATCTTTATATAGATAATGCTTAAAATTTTGAATTATTTCTGACTATCAATCATAAAAATTTAAATTATTTAGTTTATTTTAATAATTCTTATTATTAAAATTATTTATCTTATTTATTTATTTTTATAGTATTATATAGTTTAATATTTATTTCATTTTCATTTATTAAGTTTTTATTTTTATTTGTTATTTGAGTCATTTGAAAATAATATTTTTATTAGTTAAAAATAAGGATGTACACTATTGGACCTCTTCAAACTCTGTGTTTCGGTAAAATTTTTATTAAATTACTGTTGTTGTTATTATTATTAAAAATTAATTGATTTTTATAAACTAACTGATTTTTTAAACAAAAATATCAGTTAATTTTCATATGATGTTTTCTTTAATTAAACTATTTTCTTCAAAACGTAAAGATAATTTTCTTCTTCAATTTTATTTTAATTTTTTAATTTTGTTCAATAAAAATCTTTATTATATATGATCGTCTAATAATGGTTAAATATTAAATATTAAAATTTATAGTATTTTAAAATTTTAAATGAATTAAAAAAAGGAAAACTATAGACCTTGTAAAGGGGTGAAACCGCGGAGTATGGTTATGGGTTACAGCTGTTTGCAGCAGCTGTGTTTTATAGGCTTTTAAAAGCATTCATGGACCACTCTAGAGTTCTTTTGTTTTTTTAAAATACTGCGGTCAAAGCCTAATTTTGACAAATTAAGTTTGATTTGGTTTTTATTAAATTTCAGTTGACTATGCTCGATTTAAAGCTTGGTTGAAACTAGGGACAAATTAGGGATGACAATGTACGTGCCAGGGTTGGCCCGCCCATTTCCAAGCCGAGTCCAACTAGGCTCATTGTAACCCTATTCTATATCTGTCTTATATTAAATTATGTAAAAACGACATTGTTTTGGTTATATTTGTCGGGCCTCAAGTTTAGCTGGATCTGGACAACCCGAGCTTGAGCACAGCCCAGTTAGAGTTTCCATCAATTTAAGCTGGGGCAACTCAAATACCATCTCTGGCTGAAATAGTCTAAAATTAGAATGATATCTATTTGATATCTAATTTTTATGATAATATTTAGATTTTTAAATTTAAAAACTCAAAATTAAAACTAAAACGATATTATTTTATGACAACTAAACTAAATTCGAGTTTGGTTCAAGTTTTGTCAACTCTCGCCTTATTGAAAATCAAATTGAATTTAGATTGATTCTATTTTATTTCAATCTGATTCAACCCAAAGTATTTATAATATTATTTAACCTTTTTTTCAATACAAAAATTATTAACCTTAATTTTAAATTAAATCAAATTAAATATATTTTATCTTTAAATCGAATTGAATCTAAAATTCAATCACATATTTTAGTATTAAAATTCAATAAAACTAAAATTGATTTACTCAAGAGTTTGAATATTAAAATTTAATCTAATTGAGTTTAACTTATTGGTAAAAAAACATAGCCATCAATCAATTTTGAAATTTTTTACAAGCACAAAGTATCATAATTGCTATTCTTTCAATTGATTTCGGTCATGTTTGATAATTAGCAGATTGCATTAGTTATTAGCTAATAGTAGATTAATATAAATGATTTGATTAGTAGATAACATCAGTTGTTTATTTAAAGATATTTGATAAAACTAACTGTTTAATATTAACTGTTTATATGTAAAATGACTTCTGAGAGCACGACTTTAAAAAAATATTTATAAATACATGAGTTTTAACAACTTAGACAAAGCAAAAGAAGCTAATACCATCATCTAAAACAAAAGTTTATAATAATCAAAGAACAACGTCTAATTGCCATTAAATTATAAGCAATATTTTCATGAATAGTTGTCATCTCTCGAGTTCTTGATTCTTCAACGCTGTTTTGTGTAGAGTTAACTTAAACATATTGAAATACATCTGGAAGTATAAATTCAGGATCTTAATCGATGATGTTAAGAGTCAAGTCATCAATTATGCTTTTTTTTAATATAGTTATGCACCACAAATGTTGCACAAATTATTCTATTTTAATATATTAATGAATACTTAGGCATTTTCTTTAATATTTTCCATCGAGACTTGTTCAATGAACAACTTTTCAAAATCCTCTTAAATTTGTATCACAAAACTCCGATTGATGATACCTTATCTTTAAATAAGGCGTCAAATATTTTTCCTTTTCAGGCAGCCTTTGTCATGAATTTGTTTAATAAATTGAATTATTCATTAGTATATATAAGTAATTTTTCTTAAAATAAAATTAATAATATGTTAAAAATAATATTTAAATTATAAAGAACTATGCTTACAGGATACTAAAAAATAAGTTAGAATAAAGTTAGAGTCATTTATGTTGCCTTCCTTTAAACATGATTCTATTTTTATTAATCATTAAATAAATGATAATATAAAAATACAAATTTATTTTAAATTTTAATTTAGATTAAATCTTAGCTTATATTATTAAATTTGTTATTAGTTTATTATATATTAATAGGAATTATTAGTTCATTTTTATCTCAATAAAATATTTTATTTTATACTATATTTTAACTTTTTCTTATAATTTTTACTTTTTATTTATCATATACTAATTTTATAGCGTTTTAATATTGATTGAACCTTTAAAACTTAAGCCTTTTCTATAACTTGTTTGATGTCCGATTCAATATTTAGAACATTCATGTTATTGCACAAAGTTCTCCAATGACAAGTGAAATTTTAGGGAGAACAAAATTTGAATATTTATACTAACGTTAAAAATCTTAATTAGTTTGTAATGATTTTAATTTTAATTTATTTTTTTTCTTATTTGTCCTACTAGAGCTAATGGGCCTTCACTTGTAAACTAAAACTGTAAGAAAATATATATTTTGAACTATATAACTTGATCAACTAAGGAGGCATTTGGTAACTTATTTAAAAATTTCATTTTTTATAAGCTCACTTATCTAACAATTTGTTGTGTAAATTGTTTGTTATCTTCTTATAATAACGGTATTTTATTTATTTATTTACTTATTTATAAAAAGAGTTATCACATCAGAAAACAAAAATTCTATCTATCTCTATCTCAAGATGAAGTAATGTGTAATAACTTTTGGGTACAATCGACTTTTTACTCAGCTGCTAGAGCAAACGCTTATATGAAGAGAGTTTTAAAAAACAGTAGATTGAGTTCAATCCGTCATCTCTATCAGCTGATTACCAAACATAATTAGCAGTAGTTTTACATAATCAAACAATCAAAGATCTCTCAATCTGCAAAATAAAAAATTAATCAGCCATTTATCAAACAAGTCATTTGTATTTTTATATGAATAGGAAATTCAAAATTGTATTATTTGACATCCATTGAATAAATTTACACACAATATTTCACAAAACATAATGAACTACCTCATAAATTCGCATTTCAAGTAAAACCATTTAAGACGAACTCTAATTATAAATTTCAATCAATTTAGAATATTTAAACCAATATTTTTATAATTTAGGCATTCTTAAACTTTTATGATATGACCAATAAGGATGATAATGAACTTAGAGTAAACTCAAGTTTTGTGGTCAATTTGAGTTTGATCGAGGTAAAATTATCAGTCCAAGCTCAATTAGGCTCGAATAGCTCGAATCTCAACTTAACCTGATCAAACCTAAGCCAAGCTTGATTAAATTTATTTTTTTAAAATGATGTTTTTTTAATTAAAAAATTTGAATCTTAGACTTGCCAAACCAAGCAGTCCAAATATGAGCCCGATCAAAGCCCAAAATTAGAAAAACTTCAACCCAACCCAAAGCCCAATCAACTAAGGCTGACCCATCCATTGACTTTAATTTAGGTCGCATTTGACTGGACAAACCTTGCCATTCCTACTGAAAAGTTACCGTTATAGACAAAAAGAAAAAAAGCTTAAGCTACAAGTACAGTTGAAGAGTAAAATAAGCACTTTAAGCTCTGTACATGTCAAAGTACAACCATGGTGGCACTACACTGTTGCTGTGGAAATTCTGACATTTTGTATTGAATTATTAAATTATTCTATCCCAAAAAAACTAAATTCAAGCCTAAACTTTACAGTCAAACTACTGTAATCGCTCTGCCGCCATGAAAACAGAAGGATTTTGTCTACATATTACACTGGATCCGCCATAGAAACTCAAGAAGCAAGCCTCACCATATTAAGTTAACTGTTCCTGTTGATGCATCCTGCAAGTTTATGTAATCGCGCTTACACCACTCCCGAGGGGAGACGTAGAACGAGTTGTCCGCCAAATACACTGCAACCAACCAAATCGCTTTTCAGATGAACGAAAAACATATCGCTAGCAAAACCTGCAATGTTCATTTCAGAATCTCACCTCTTGATATAGTAGTAGCAAAAATCAGCTAGAATGAAAGTTTGGACAATTTCGGAAAGGAGGACCATAGACGGCCATAATCCGTAGCCCAGTGCTGTGAGCAGGCGTCCTCGAGTGTCCAGTACCTATGCAAATGAAAGATTGTTCCATTTCAATGACTTGAAACACACTGACTGATTCACAACACTCTTCGTTCTTTAGTATCAGAAATGAGATGACGAGTATAATCACAATTCACATTGAAAAATTGTAAGAATGAATCTTGTTTACGTTATTTCTCTTTTCGAACCACCTAGCTTTCTACCTAATCAAATGTACTCTCAAAAAAATGATAATTTTTAGCTACAATAACCGGTATAGGCAATCTTACTAGCATGGACAAGTTAAGCATTTTTAATCTCTTAATGACAGCCAAATCTAATCTTAAAGTTGAACCAAATGGGAATTTCAAACTGTAGTATCTTTCAAACCTCGAGGACCCAGTGTGCACAACTCAAGAACCTTGCAACTCCAAGGGCAAAGACATAATGTGCTGTAAAAGGTTCAACAATCTGAAAAGAAGGTAAGAGAATGATGAGTGAAAAATTAGTTGCCAAAACACCATCTACTTGCTATGCGAAACCGAAAGGTTGAAAAAGAAGACCACTAGTTCGAATAATGTCTGCAAAACTATTTGTCTTGTGGTTATAAAGCTTGCAATCAATTATGCAGCAACCCAATTTAGAAAGCTGACATGGTTAAAATTACTTTCAATTGTACCTTTGTGTTCTGCATGACCCTTAGCTGAGGTAAAACCGAAACAGTTTCAAGGTAAACATCAAAAGCCCAGCAGATCCTGTTAACTATGTGATCTGCAGTTGCTGGATGAATAATTAAAGAAAGCACAAGACAAGGAACTACCTGCAATGAGAAAAAAAGGACTATTTTGAACCTAGAAAAGAAATCGATAACGCAAAAGAAAAATAAAACCAAGTTCAAGTGTGCTACAGAGTAAGAATTACACTCTTTTGGCAGATGTAAACTCTGGTTTTCTTTAAAGGATAACTTTCAATTAATATAAGTAAAACCATTTTCTGATATAGGTTCTTATTGCTTAGTAAGGTAGGTACTAATATTTGTGCCAATACAAAAGCTCAGAAAATGTACCGAAAATCTTACAGTCCGCAAAATAATTGAGAAAAATAATATAAAAGTTACACCCAGAATAGTTTGCCATGTTTAGATGAGCTCTTAAATGTTCAGAGTTGAAAACAAGAAAAGCTTAATTCACATAAGGAGAATAATTTTCAAATATCAAGATGATTTAGGTAAACCTGAACAAGGGAAGAGTTCAGAGGAATAAGATAATCAAATTTAGATCCAAACAACAGGCACCCAAACACAAAAAAACCTAAGCTCTCAACAATTCTATCCAAGAAACACCAATACCAAAGTATAGACACAAAAAAGCTTTCTTCTATGTTAACAAGACGAAATGTTGACTCAGTTAAGAAAGTGGCAACATTAAAACTGTGATGCTTTGAAAAGAATAAGAAAGAAAAGTTAATCAAAACACTTGCCACCAAGTAAAGTGCAAAGTTGTCTTCGTCTTCCATATAACTGGATCTCAATTTGAAGCGTATCGTATATATAACCCAAAGGGTTGTCAGCAACGTAGCAGAATCGAGTAGGGTGTGGATATCATATTCCATTACAAAACTGCAATAGAGTCTAACAGCCAAAAACAGAGCTGTTAGCTCCTGTGATTTCAGGGAAAGTCCTGCAGAGAACCAAAAGGATATGTGATACAAAATAGAACTCATATTAAACATACAGCTTGACAAGGTTTAAAACACAAATTTTCGATACTGAAAGTACTGACATTGCAAGTGACCAACAATCACTATCACGACATGGTAACATGTAATCGGTCTGCTTTCTTCCGATAGATTCGTTGATGACAGATTAACATATCAAGCACAACAAGATTTATTAGAAACAATAAATTTTCAGTCAAGCAACAGAAAGAATGGCAAGAACCTCATGAACACTATACTAAATCTCTTTCAGGTTCTAGTTTCAAATCCATATTCATCCCTCAAATCAATTGGTATCGCCAGTGTGTGGCTAGCTAGGTATTTTGGCTTCTACATGAATTTGTCAAAAATTTAAAGAGAGAGAACCATACTTCCAGAGATTATTATTCTTATTGTCTAAAATTGTGCATGTAGCAACTAAAACCAATATAAAACCCCAATGGAATAGCATCATCCAACAAGAACCCAGAAGATAAAACTCACAACTGAGGACGAGCCATCAGACCAAAACCATAACCCAACTAATACAAACCGTTTCGAACAGAGCATTGAATTGAAATTAGAGAAAAGAGAGAGATATCAAGGTAGATCATCCCACATACCAGCACAAGTCTTCTCCTTCATAAGCTTATATATGAGGACGGAGATTCCAATGACGTGAACAGCCTCGGCAGCAACAAACAGATTCTCGTGATCGTTAACCACCATTCGGAGAAAAACCAAAGCCGTCATAACAGAAACCACAGCCAAAAACGCCTTAATCTTCGGCGGTTGCCTCCCTACCCATGTCGCCACGGCTTGGATCGGCCTCTTCGTTCCCTTCATTGCCTTTTCCTCAAACCTCCTCTCTCTCTTTCACTTCTGTCACTTCCAGTCACAAAAGCTGGAAGCTTTTTTGATTATGTGATCTGGGTTGAGGTTGGTGTCGTTTGCTTCTTAAGATCGGCTGGTGAGATTGTCTGAAAATGAAGTGACACGAGAACGTAAAACGAAGAAGAAGCTGGCTAAATACCGTTATGTTGAGACGTGTGTTAGTTGAACTGAGTTTAGAGGGAAGGTAGGAGTTGGATGCTGATTGGGCTGTTTAAGAATATTGGGTGATGCCGACATAACAAAAATTGATTTTTTTTTAATAGGAAGAACTCGAAGCTGGCACGTTGTATTAGGCAGGTCTTATACGACTGGCTAAATCAAAAGTGTAAGTAGAGAAATAGAACGATCTCATATCGTTCAACTCTACCAACTCGACCACTTTTAAAGAGTAAGTTTGTTTTATTTAATTAACCCATTAAGTATCATAAATTTAATTTTAAATTAAAAATAAATCAAATATTTGAATTTAATCTCAATTTAAAATATATTAATTCGTTAAATTTAAATATATTTAACTAAATTTTCTATAATTAAATAGAACACCCACAAACTTGGGATCAACTTCACAATTTTGTACAGCCAAACTAGGGCTACTAAAAGAGATCATTGACAGTAGGTTAAAAGTTAAAACAAAGATGATCAGAGCTCGTCGTTAGCAGCCAAACTACAAGGAGTCCAGGTCTTACTTTGGCTTGGTCGATTGGTTATTAATGTGTCATTCTCAAAGTCGACTCATTGGAAGTTATCATTATCTTATCCTCTTCTAATACCCATTTAGCTGATCTTACTTTTTTGGTGGCAGGTATCCGTGAATTCCTTCGACGAGATTGGGCGATCCACCTCTAGCATGTCCATCGAGAAGGGAACTAGTGTGCAGATCACATGGCCTATTTAGCAGCACTGCCTAGCCCTGGCATGCATCACTTACAGGAGCCCCTGCTGATAGTCATGGACTTTTTTCACTGTGACATGGACGGAGCTTTGTACCGCAGAATCCTGCGCTAGATAGTTTTCTTCCGTTTCCCTTTTTGGTTTTCTGTTTGTAACCAAAAAAAAGGATGATCAGAGCTTAACCTGGCCAGGACCCTTCATTATGGTAACTCCATCTAGTGTTCTTTGGATCACAACCAGTAACAATCAGCCATTCATGGCTCTCTATAGCTGGATAACATATCTTCAATGGCATTTCTCCTACAAGTTCATTCAATCGTGATTCAATAAGGTCCATGACGCTGAACCTTGCTCAGGAGTAGCCAAAGACGACAGGATTGCCACACAGTTCCCTTAAGCAAAACCATCGAAAGTCCATTCTCGCAGGACTCACATTGCCAATGAAGTAACCACCATTAATTGGCTTGAAATCGAAAACCCAATCCGGAAGCGAACCAGGCATTACATTGAACTTGTTAACTGCTGTATGTGAATACTCTTCTGTTTTGTACTTGTATATGTCGTTGAGTTGCTTCAAATCCAACCAGAAGTAATTACGCATGTGGTAGCTTAATGCATGGACTCTCTTCAGGATCAAATCCATGATTTCCTTTCCTTCCTCGTCGTGTTTAAGCAAAATCAACGCACATCTTAATGCCATGAAGAACAGTGCTCGAATCTCTATAGGATATCCATATATTCCTTGAATTGAAACAATTTCAGAGAAATTTGCAGAGAGACTTCCAGAATTCAGAAAACAAGTACTTACCATTCTTCGATCAATCATGCAGCATCCATCAGCACATAGCAGAGTTGGGAATGTATCGAAACCTTTAGAGAGACACAAGGCCTGGGAAGAGATCCAGTGGAGACGGGATGGGGCTTGTAGCTCAGAGGATTAGAGCACGTGGCTACGGTCAGGATAAGTTGCACACCCTGTTGGCATTCAGGCATTTCAGCTATGGAAGAGTCTCCTGTGGATTTTGTGTAGGCACGAAGCATTATGATCCACTAGAATCCTGAACCTACTCTTCCAATTGCACACTCATCAAGGTCAGCGATCAAGGTTTCCATGTTCCTCTCAGTATCGTGAAGATTTTAAAACTTGCAGGCATCACTCCTTCACCAAGCTTGAATTGATCTACTTTTTTCTCCCAGGATTGTAGGCGAAGTGTTTTCAAGAGAATTCTTGACCACATCGTATTCTCCATTCATTAGAAATGCCAAGGCACTGGGAACCAAATCTCTTACAAAAACCTGCCATGACAATTTTTTAACTTCAAAACTAGAAGCTAAGTAAACCCCATTAATCAAAATCTAAACTTTTTAGATTCTAACAACCTGATTATAGTTAAGTTCTTCCTCAGAATGGTCCAATGCTGCTATAGTGCCAACATGTTGGCCTCGGAAGTGAACCAAATAGCGTCATAGTGATTCCCAAGCATTAGCTACCATTGGATGTGACTCAAAATAGGTGCTTGACCTCGGTGTACTAAAACCAGTCCTTCTTCCAACAGGAGAAGCATTCTCAAGATGGTCTTTAACCCGCAAGATATTATCATCAGAGGACCTCTTCCTTTCCACCTTGACTGGTTTATGTTTCTCCAGTAACATTAATAAATCAGAATCAACAATATCTCATGCATTCAAATAATTTATGGCTGCTTGTTATAAATCAAAAAGGGATACACCTAACTTGGCTAATATTCTTCAAGATCTTCAAGTGTGGATTTGGTGAGCAACGATTGCGCAGGAATTCAGCTATAAATATGGTTGCAGGCTTATAGAGGAATATCACCATTCTTTCCTTTCTGAAATCCCCCTATCCTCTCCGTATATTTATGAGTTGTTGAAAACCTTTTGTTCCAGTCTTTGTACTTGTATACATTCTCCACATATTAGTAAAATTGCTCACCCTCCGGCTGTAGACGTAAGTCATATTGACCGAACCACGTAAATCTTTGTGTCCTGTCCCATTTATTTTTGTCTATCTTTATTGTCGTTATTATTTTTCGGGCTATTAAATTCAATCGGTATCCGATCCGAGGGCATTTTATCTTAACAAACTGGTATCAGAGCTGATGGGGCCAGAAAGATGGTGATTCCCAGGAGCCAAAGCAGGGAACCCAACAGCAGGGATTCCAATAAGAGCACAGCAGACTCCTGCTTGGCCGAGGTGACACCAAATCTTCCACCCTTTTGCATACTAAGTCGTAAAGCCTGGTTTTCTGCAACAGTATATTGAAGCATACGCCCAAGCCTTGGTTTTGTAAACGGAGTCCAGCTTTGTTTGTAGGGCCCACGTCCCGACTTTGTCTATGGGGCCCGCATTTGTTATTTTGTGGGGTTCGTTGTCCCAGTTTCTTACGTGGGCCCCACTTGTAGAAAAATAGTTTGAATATCAATTTTTTAACCATCATGACGATAACGAAGACCTCTATTGAAAAGTTTGACCGGAGCGTTAATTTCGATATGTGGCAGCTCAACATGCAAGTCATTTTAATACAAGATGGATGTGAGATTGCTCTTGATGGAGTGGAGAAAAAGACAGGAGATATGGCATCAGAAATATTCACGGATCGAAATAAAAAAGCTAGATCAACCATCATATTGAATCTCTCTGATGAGGTTTTGGAGGAGGTTGTTAGTGAAAACACAGTTAAAGGTATGTGAGACAAATTGAAAGCTATGTACATGAAGAAGACGGTGGAGAATTGGCTTTATTTGAAACAAAAGTTGTACATGTTGAGGATGATAGAAGATACATCTATTCTTTCACATCTGGATAAATTT
>JAOSBK010000006.1:1165028-1210010 GCA_027568895.1 Erythroxylum shatona | reverse complement strand
TTGACCGAACCACGTAAATCTTTGTGTCCTGTCCTACTTATTTTTGACTATCTTTATTGTCGTTATTATTTTTCAGGCTATTAAATTCAACCGGCATTCGATCCGAGGACATTTTATCTTAACAATATCAAGTACAGTTTTTTGCTCCTCGACTGTGACTGAAGCAGTACATATTCGGACACGGAACGGTTCGGCTGACGTGGACATCTTGGGAAGATCCGACGATGTCTTGGGATGCTCCTCCCTTTTTCTTGGAAAATTATACTTCAAAGACGGTTCTAAATTCTTCAAAACTATACATGTCGGATAGGCTGTTTAAGGATAACTTGTCTTATGGGCCCATGTAAACAATGGGCCGAAATGATCTGCGTTCTTCTTTTTAAATGCTTAAAAAATGGACCGTTGAAAGTCCTTTCCTTTACCATTGCAACGGTCGGCTCTCTCGCGCTGCTTTCAAACACTTGAAAACTCTCTGGTTCTTCTTGTTTCATCCGTCATCTTTTGCTTCTTTTTCCGGCTCAGACAATCAAAAAATGGTTAGTAGAAAACGCCCTCAAGTCTCTTCAGATCGGGAAAAATGGGATAAAGTATTTAACGGCTTGGTTAAACTGCTAAAGAACCAACAAGAACAGCTCGAGTCTCTCGTCAAAGACAGGAAACTCCTCGAAGATCGCATAAAAATGCAACACGAGAGATGGGTCTCCGATGTTAGGCTATACCAAGATCACATCTTTCAAGTAAGCCCGGAATTTTTCAGTAAATTTCGGTTCTTTTTGTCTTTTCGAACTAGGGTTTTTGAGGTATGACCAGACTTTGGGGGTTTGGAAGAATTACCTTGAATTATAGTGTTTTATTGTGTAGATGAGGGAGGAATTGACCGAGAAAGAAATGGAACGGCTGCTAGAGGCCGCGAAATCTGATCTGATGGTGGGGTTGAAGCAGAGAGATGCTTCTCTTCACAAGTTGAAATCAAGTAGGAGCCTTTTTCTCGTCTCTTTGTATTTAGTTCATGTTATCAACGTGTTTGCTCCTTCTTTATTTGATTCATAGACAAATATGACTTCTTTTAGTGTCTAACATGGAACTATTTGTTGTCAGATATTTTTTAATAAAAGGATCCTTACAACGGTATTTTTGTTTTTGAATTCAAATACTATTGTTCTGTACTGAAGAGAAAATAGTGTTATTTCGTTATGTGTAAGGCATTCAATTCTTCCATTCTTCTGCGCAAATCTATGGTTTAAAAGTAGTTGTTTTGAAGGACTAGATGGGGAGAAGGATCCAGTTGTTTGAAACCACAATTCCCTCTTTTGTTCTCTTGTGTTGTGCGCAATGATTGCCTATTAAAGAACCTAAAAAACACTTTCTTACACCATCACGTTCATATGCCAGTTTGAGTAATTTTTTTTGTTTTTTCAATTTCTTGGAATTACTTGTGTATCTACTTTCTAGCATTGATTTTGAGATTAAAACAGTTAATGTGATTCTGTCCTTATTGCAGGGTTAATGGAAGATGAATTGATTGACCTTAAGGATTGGTTCCACTATCTTATGTCTAGCCTAAAAGTAAGCTCTTTCATTGAAACTTTCATGATTTTTCTTTTTTAAAATTTTATGGATTTGGGTGTTGTCTATTCTAATTGGTTGCTTATATTTTTTTCAGGGAGATACGCAGAACTCTGACCACAGGAAAGGTGGTAGAGATAGCAATAAAAAGTCACCTGCTTCTAAAGCTGAAGTCGACAGGCTACAGCTTGAATATGAGAAGCTTGCATCTGAACAGAAATCTGAGATATCTGCTTTATTGAAGGAAAAAAGTTTTGTATGGCATCAGTATAATGTTTTAGAAAGCAACCTCACTACGAAATTAAAGAGTAAAGAATCAGAAGTTGAAAAGGCAAACGAGAAGATCACAACGGTTCTTGCTCATGCTGAGACGCTTCAGGCCTCTAATAATGAGAAGGATGAAACAATTGAGAAATTGCAAACTAAACTGGATCATATGGAGGCTGAAACAAGTAATTACAAGGAACAGATATCCAAACTCTCCCAGGAGTTGGAGTTGTTACGGAAGTCTAATAATACTCTAGTTACACCAGTGTTAAAACCCTGCAATGGAGAGCCTAAAAGTTCCCAACCAGGAATCAAATGCAGCAACCGGGATAGGAGCAAAATTGTAGTGAAGAAAGAACAGTCTCCTTTACCCGACAAAGTTCCTTCTAAAGATATCAAAAAGGTACTTGCGAGTCAATCATAAGAAGTATAACTTTAGACTGCTTTTGCATTTGTACGGCATCTCTGAATATTGCACTTCATTTGCTTTGGAATGTACTAATGAGAAAAGATACGTAGTAGCTATGTTGAAAGATTGTTGGAAGAATCTAGAGGAGAGACTAGCAGAGGTAGATTAGATATGTTTACAGGATCCTATTGAGAAGACGTTTGAAAAACAATTCGAAGTACCCACAGTAGTTCAAGCTGCATTTTATTTGGTACTGGTCTTGAAAATTTTTGCCAGTGATCAACATTCAGGACCCATCCTAACCATATTTCCTGTTTTTCTTGTTTCTTAGGTCGGCACAAATTCAAAGAGAAAAGCCACTGAGGTAATTGACATCTCAGAGACACCAAAATTGTTCTCTTCTGCCTTCAAAGTTCCCAAATTGAAGAACAGTTCAACTTCAAAGCTGTTTGCTTCTGCGTCTGTCAGATGATTCGTCCTTGGTTTCCATGTAACCTCTTGTTCAGGTTTTGTACTTTCCCTTTATATAACAGCTTATTGAGCTTCCTCTTGGCTCTGTAATTTTAAATCACCTTCATTTCTTGTAAATTTGTACTGTATTAGACAAGTATTGAATCAGTTTACAATTTCCTGGTGCAATATGCAGTATCATTTTTCTTTACTGTCCTGTTTTTGCGACACTTTTTAGTATTTAACCATTTGACAGATGATTTTGTGGAGACTGATCTCCTGTATAAATTATAATTTGTGAAAGCCATTCATGATGTAAAAGGACATCATCAGATCAGTTTCTGGTATTTTCACCATAATGCGACTTCTACCAACTATGCCTGTTAAGAGTCATTTATCTGTGCAGAGTTGATCTCCTGCATAAATTATACTTTGTGAAAGCCATTCATGGTGTAAAAGGACCTCAACTGATCAGTTTCTGGTATTTTCACCATAATGCTACTTGGTACAACTGTCGAGTTTTAGGTAAGGCTTAAGACTAAGAAAGCATTAACTCTGCACAGATAAATGACTCTTAACAGGCATATATAATGGAGCTAAAATCAGAAGCTTTTTCTCCATTTTTGGCCAAAGGTTCAATGCTTGGATTCTAACTATGGTTTGCGAGACGAGCTGCTACTCCAGTTCTTACTTCCTTCTCTCAACCCTTCATAATTGGAGAAGAAGCAACGTTACATAATTGACAGCAAAAGGAACTTTGGATCTAGAAGAAATATACCAACAAGACATAATTGTACTCATCATCAAACACTTAAGATTTCCTACTTTCACTTCAGATATTTACTTAACCAGCTGTGTAGAGCATGACACCTATAACCAGACACTAATAAGACCTCCTGACAATGGGAAACCACATTGCCTGAAAAGATGATTGGTAAGAAACCAACAGCAAAAGCATCACCACCAACAGTAGTGTTCTCCAAGGCATGTCCCTGTATCGATTATCCGAACCATACTGTGCTTTTGCGTTAGGAAAAAAGAAACTTTCACAATTGTGAACAAACTGTGCGATGAGTACAAGTAACACAGGCAAGAACAACAGAAACAATTTGAAATCCACAACTGTGTTCTGCAACTGGTTCTTGTATGTCACGGAAGTTGAAGCATAAACAAGGAGGAAGATGATCGCGAAAATGGCGACCAAAGGTGAAGTAGGTGGAGACATAGAAGCTAGTGTGTGCTCTACCCAACCTTGTCTTGTTTCCATGGTGGACCACTTCTTTCTCTAAAGAACCACCCCATTTTCCTCTGTTTCTTAGCTTCAAAGGACTCTGGATTCCTGCATAAGCAAATAGTGTCAACTTTAGCTTTTGATAGTCTCACGAGCTTGGGAGGCTGCTTTAGCATAAATTCTGAGGTATTGATTCTATCCACAGGCGACCCATGTCCTGGACTCACCTCCATTGAACTGGGTGGATGCCAAGATTACTTATTTCTTTTTGTTTATATTCGAAATGCAGGGAAAATGGAACATATTCCTCCTTTCTTGCATGTAGAGCTAAGCACTCAGTTATAATAATATGCAGGTTGACCTCTAATTAACAGAAAGATTGTTATAGAATCACACATATTAAAAAAATAAAATAATAATAATAATAAATTTTTAATAAATAAAATATAAAATAAGTAATAAATCAATTAATACATACACAAAGTATAAATATGTAAAGATAAGGCTACGTATTATTAAACCTCTCCAGACTCCTCTTCATTATGAAATTTTAGACTGGATGTAATGATGATAATGATGATAACGATAACAAAATATAAATAACAATAATAATAATAAAATAAATAATAAATAATAAAATGTTTATTTCAAATAATATTAAATATGTGTTTCTATTTTTAATCATTTTTTCTCTTATCAAATATTAGGTTATATGCAATTTGTTAGTGGTAATTATTATTATAAATAATAAAAATATTTTCTTAATATTTTTATTTGATAATAATAACTATCAATAAATACCAAATAAAAAAGCATTTTTTGTTGTTGTTTAAACCTAGTTAAGAACTGCGTCGTTTTGTGAAATGGCTGAAAATAAAATAGCTTCGCGTTTCGATAAGAAAAGCAGCGTCAAACCGAGCCTCGAAGGTCACATGATGAAGCTTTAGAATCTCCGAAACCCCACAAACGGGGCTCTTTCTATAACTTGGAACTTCACAACAAGAGGGGTTTTGAGTTTTGCCTCCAAAACTTCAATTCAGATTTTCCCGGATATTTCATTTGATTCCCGGAAAAAATGCCGTCGGAAGACGCAAAATCTGTGAAGAGAGAAGCGGTGAAAGCAGAGCAAGAGGCGGAAGATAGGAGCTTGAGTTCAATTCTTCAAGCTCGAAAGAAAAACCCAACAAATGCTGGAAGTTTAGCTGCCAAATCTCGTCCTAAGGAGGGTAAGATGAAGAAAGAAGATTATGAGGACTATAAAGATGAAACCATTAAGGTTAAGGGTTCTTCAGGGTCTCGATCCAAGCCCAAGTCGGAAAAAGTGAAGAAGGAGTTGAGTTTTAGTGATGAAGAGGACGATGATGACGAACCGCTGTCCAAAAGAAGTTTTACTACCAAAAATACTAGGGTATTTATTCTTATTTATCAGCTTTTTGCCTACAAGTTTTAGAATTTGGTATTTCTAGTTTTCAAAGGGATATTTCTGTTTTATTCTTGTTTCTTTTCCGGGCTGAGGGGTTTAATCTTGAACAAGATCGATTTGGTTGCTGATTTTTTTTCTTCCTTCTCTGTTTTCATGTTCTGTGGATTGGTTTGAGCTAAAGGAATTAAATAAGAAGAAGAAACTGAAGGAGGAAGCAAAGAAGGTTTCTGTGAAAACAAAAGAGAATGGCAAGGTTAAAAGGGAGAAGAAGGTATATGATTTGCCTGGCCAGAAACGAGACATTCCTGAGGAGGTAATATGGTTGAGCAATTTTGCTTTAGTGATGCCTTTATTCTCTGATTATCTGTAGAATGATTTGTGCATTCTGTGAATTGCAGAGAGACCCACTGAGGATTTTCTATGAGACACTCTATAAGCAGGTTCCAAGTAGTGAGATGGCTCAAATATGGTGAGACTTCTGTTTCACAATAATTATGCTATGTCCATAATGTTACTTCCTCTTCTTATTGGCTTTCTTCTGAAGCATACAAAAAGTTTGGACCCTTTGGGCTTAGGAACTGGAGTTGAATATCTTTCCTGAAAGAATATTATTGAGTGGTACTTCCTTGAACCCTACAATTCCATGTTTTTATGCAGTCAGGAAGCCAACATGGTTATTCGGCCGTTTAGATAACAGTAACTATAACGAGTCTGATGAGAGAATTTTGCGTCATTTAAGTTTATTCACAAATCAATGAGTATCCCAGTTAGCCAGTTAAAGCTGAGTTGAACTGTTGAAGTTATCTTCATTACTGGTTTAGCTTCCTTCTCTCCCTTCTTCGTAGATGTTCTTTTCCTGGTGCACTCTCAATTGTTTATGATTAGTTTTTGAAGATGTGTGATATAAGATCCTGCCATCTTTCTGGTGTTTTAGCTAATGTTCTTGTTTAAGTTACCATACTCAATGACACACGTCTGTTGTAGCTTATAAGTCAGCAAGATCTTATACTTGATTTTGGAGGTGGGAAGTTGTAGAGAAGTTAGTGCATAAGGATCGCTAGTTTTCTGGATACCCAATTAATCGCTTTTTTTGATACTTTTGTTGAGGTGGTCTTGTGTTTGTTTCTATTGGTGTTTTCCAATTAGTGGCATCCCGTTCTCTTGCACTTGCTATTTTTGCAGCATTGGCTAGTTCAGAGTCTGTCTTCAATCTTCCTTACTGGTCATAAATGGATAATGTCAGACATTACTTACGAGTCAACCACCCTTGCCCCCACCAAAAATTACATTTGCAATGAAGAATAGTTATTTTTTTTCCCCTCCTTCAACTTATCAGACCAACCTGTAGGCATGATCATTTCATAACAGCTTTGTTATGATGAAATGTTTGTTTTAAGTATGTCTCATGTTAGATGTCATTATACTCTATTTTATCTGCAGCTGAAGCACACTTAGTGCTGGGTTTACTTTTCTTTGTGTACTTTACACGTACCAGTCAAAACTCTTTGGATGCGCTGCGCTGCCTTTTATGAACTGTTTTTCATTCAAATCTTGAGTTCAGCTTCTTATATTTGGCACCGGTTACTCTGAAGAGTTGTTGAGTAGATTCAGGGGTAGCTACCCTTCAAGTTGCAATTGCAAATTAACCATTTGTAACCACATCATAATCCTTTAATTTCTTATTTCTCTGTCGTGTATTCACGTTCAAATCTCAGGCAGAGTTGTATATTCATGGATATTCTTCATATAACTGATTTTGACCCCAATTTGAGCTTTTGTAAAAGATCTTTCTCCATCTTTACAAGTGCAATCTTCTATGGCTAGATCTAGATAACCTCTTCTGCACGTATCAACTTGCACTGGACTCTATTTTCAGATCGTTATCGTGTAATGGCTCGTGTTTTGGATGATTTTTCAAGCTCCCATTTAAATATATTTGCAGGATGATGGAATCTGGTTTGCTCCCAATGGACATAGCAAAGAAAGTAAATGAGAAGAAACAGAAGAAGAGTCAAATCAAGGTCACTTCTCCATTGAAAGGAGTCACTCCTGCAAGAAGGGCACAAACTGAAAACGTTAGGAAATCGACAGATACATCTTCAGTATCACAGAAAAAGAAGATAACCGGAACCAGTACAGTTGCATCGAAGCAGTCGAAGAAACGAAAGATTGGAGATGGAAGCTCTGAAGATGATTCAGACCGGGATTTCTTAGTCAATATAACCACAAAGAAACACAGAGCATCCTGAAAAAGGAAAATTGAATCCATTTGGACTTACTAGTGTTTTAGTAGATGAATTGCTAACATGATCCATCAATTTGGGATCACTGGATTGCTTATGGATAGTATATTGACATCTTTATGAAGAGAACTTTCAGAGAAGCAAAATTTTCTTTCTTCTGACCACTTAGATCAGCTCGGATTCGATTTGATCAAGTTCGAATTTGGATATTTGGTCTCAATTTTTTCATTATGTACGTGGTAGGTAAAGAAACAAGGTGTTCTTTTTTTTTTTTTTTGGTTACAATAAGAGAAAACTAAAACTACCTGAAAAGAAAAATATCACATGTATCAGCCCAAAAAATTAAAAAGAGGGCTTCAGGAATATCGTTTCAAACTTGAAATGTTGAAGAAATGTTATGACCTAATTTAACCAGACAATCAGCTGCAAAATTACCTTCATGAATAGAGTAAAACAAATCCAATTCTTAGCAAATAAAGCTTGAATATTCACAACCAAAATAAATAGGAGATGTGAAGAGAGAACACCACAAGTCACCATCTTCATCACCGTCGTGTTATCAGATTCTACCATGATTCGCCAAAAATCGTGATCCTACACAACTCACACACAAAATCAAACCATCTCAAATAGACCATAATTGTAATGATATAACTAAAAACTATCTTCTTATGCCAACATATTGTCCAAACTTACATCGATGGTGTACTAAAAGAAACAAATTAATACTTGCTGGTGTAAAAAAATATTTAATCATCAAATTTATAGAACAAGAAAAATAGAAAAACGGTGAAAAAAGTAATTAAAAGTTAAGCAAATATAAAGAAAAAGAGGATTTGGTAAATTTTATAATCATATAAAAATTAGGTAATAGCCTAATTTCAAATTTGAAAAATTATGAATCAACTTGGAAAATAAATATTTTTCTATCATTGAATTTAAAATCATCCTCTTAAAGGAGTCCTACTTCAACTGTATAACCGAACTCCATCCTCATTCAACTGTAATAAGTCCATTCTTAACTAGAAAACGCTAAACCTGATCCTCAGGCAAATTTTAATACTCCTTGCATGGTTAGGACTTAGGATTATGGCGCGCTTTCCTTCAATGTAGACTCTTCTTCTAAGATATATATGTTTCTTTGTTAGTGACTCGCCGGAAAATAAAACAACTTCATTATCTTTTTCACCGTGAGAGAGGCACGATGATAACGCCGATCGTCAGGACTAAAGGTGGCGATTTTTCACTTCTCTTCGACGTTACTGAGGAAGAACACGAGGTCGCAATACTGTTACGTGATTTTCCTACTTACGTTGAAGCTGAGGCTCGCGGGGTTCCATTAAAACCGACCACTGAAACTTCCTCTTCTGCTTGGGGTGCCAGACGAATAAGAACTTCCTTTAAGAAGCCGTCTTCCCAGTCGCCGTCAACCGTACCTACCCCACCGCCGTCAGTTCCGTCTACGTCCGGTGGAACCCGTGTTAGAGATGAGAAGACCATCTCTTCATTCCCTCCGTCTTCGTCAAGATATGCCCCTCCGACGCAGTCAGTTCCGTATACTTCCGGTCCACCAGCGGTTCCGTTGTCGCAGTCATCACCATCCCCTCAGTCGCAGGCGGTTCCGCCTACAGCCGGTCGACCCTCCGTTGAAGTTGAGGCGCGGACCACTTCGATCCCTCGCAATGGCGCTAATGACTTGAATGACAACCGTTTGAACAAGACAGCCCCACCAGTTAGAAAGGTGCGTGTTTGTTTCAGAATCCTTGCTCCCTAAAATATTCCAACTTCTTGTCCGATTACGCCGTCGTTTCTGTGGTTTAGTTCCAAAGTTTTTGGAATTTCCGTACGCTGTAATTGTACTGTTCGACTTATTTAATTATCTCGTTGGCTTCTTGAAGAAGAAGAAGAAGACGAAAGAGGAATTGCTAGAAATCGTGGAGAATTTGACTAAGAGCAACGAATTTCTTGTACTGGTAAATTAATATTTGTTATTTTCTCAATATTCAATCTTTAAATTGATGCAGATCATACTGACCATCTTCTTCTTCTTCGGCAAAATCCAAACAGGAGATTGAGAAAAGGAAGCTTGAGTTGAAGAAGGAGGCAGCCATTAACGAGTTCCTGAAAGCAAAGAAACAAAACGTAATGGAACTTTTTTGCTTTAACCTTTTTTTTTCCCCTTATAGCTGTGTTAACTTACTTACTACTATCTAACATTACAGTTAAGTTCCGCCATTGATGGTTCAAAGACTTCTCCAGAACCAAGCACTGGACCCCAACTGGGCATTCTGCAATTACTTGCAACGGTAAATTAATATTTATTATTTTCTTAGTATTCAATCTTTAAAAAAATACTGACCATCATCATCTTCTTGATCTCCTTCTGCTTCTTCTTCTTCTGCAAAATCCAAACAGGAGACTGAGAAAAGGAAGCTTGAGTCGGAAAAGGAGGCGGCCATTAACGAGTTACTGAAAGAAAAGAGACAAAAAGTAATAAAACTTCTTTACTTTAACGTTTATTTCCTCATAGATGTGCTAACTTGGTACTTTCGTAATATTTAGAGAAGATCCACCATTGAAGGTTCGAAGACTCCTCCAGAAAAAGCCACCGTACCCCACGTTGGCATTCCGAAACTATATCTTCATATCCGCAACGGTCACGATCAGAGACACGGACACGTCATGGGTCATCAAGAACCGAACGAATCCAATCCGACCACCGAGATCGCAGGACCAGAGACTCGGTGGCATTCATCGGAAGATGGTGAAACAATGGCGTTGGAGGCTTCGATTAGAGCAATTCCTAACCAAAAGCCGTCTTTAAGTGAACTTCTCTGGAACAGGAAGGACTCCACATCCGTTCAGGCAGCGAGCGGTGAAGCAAGACACGACAGGATGGTGACTAAGAAGGAGGAGAAGAACAAGAATGGCAGTCTGGTGACTAAGAAGGAGGAGTTGAACAAGAATGGCAGTCTGGTGACAAAGAAGGAGGAGATGAACGAGAATGGCAGTCTGGTGACTAAGAAGGAGGAAATGAACGAGAATGGCAGTCTGGTGACTAAGAAGGAGGAGATAAACAAGAATGGCAGTCTGGTGACTAAGAAGGGGGAGATGAACAAGAACGGCAGTCGATTTGTGAACTTCCTAACCAAAGGCTGTCTTTAAGTGAAATTCTGTGGAATCAGAAGAGCTCCATAGCTGTTCAGGCAGCGAGTGGTGAAGCAAGACACGACAGGATGGTGACTAAGAATGAGGAAGATGAACGAGAATGGCAGCAAGTCGCATGTTCCGTACATGAAATTATGCTGAAGATTTTATTTTATAAAAAACATTTTTATTATTAATATTGATAATGAGTGTAACTATTGATCTTAGATTGCGATTTTTTTTTCATTTTAGTGATTTTTAATGACTCTGTATTATTCTTAGATCATATATAAGAATATTTTAAATAATAATGTCTTAATAATTATTAACAATATTTTAAAAATAAGATCGAAAGTTAATCGTGTCGTAAAAGTGACTAAAGATTAATAAAATTAAAGAATTTAAAATATTATTGAAAGTAATTTTTATTACTTATTAAAAATATTAAGTTTTAACTAAAAAATTATCAAATAAAAATTATTGATTTATTTTAGTTTCTAAGAACTTATTAATTTATAAAAACTAACTGATTAATTAATAAATTAATCAATTTTTAATAACAAGAATTAATCGAACCAAAAAATTAGACGATTTAAGAATTTTATGGTTAAATTGATTGAATTTTTTTTAATCATTCGTTCTCGTAAATGTGGAGTATGAAAAATAATTTTTATTCAATATCTTTCTTTGTTTTTACTTGAAGGGTAAGACTGCATATTATCAGTTCTTTCCAGATCCTATTTCACTGCGAGATTTTAGATTGAGTGTGACGATAATATGAGATATTATGTGTAAATATTAATCTGCCTCTTTTATTATTTTAAGTGCATAACTAAAAAAAAAAAACTATGATTTTGGGCCTTATTTTTTCTATGCTAGCTCATGTTGACTCTACTTTGGGCTTTATTTTTTCTTTAAAACCGAGTTTCAAGTGGGGCTCGAGCCTGGGTTACTCCTGCTTTATCCGACTCAAGACTTGACCCTTATAAATAAAATGACATCGTTTTGCTAAAACAAATTTATTTTATATTTTTAATTTATAAAAAACTTTGCGTTGTCTCAAGCCTAGTCAAGTTTAGGCTCGAGCCCTTCGCCTCAAATTTAATCAGGCCTCGGATTGAGCTTAGGCCTTAACAACAAGTAAGTTAACTAAATTACTCATAAATGTACACTTACAAGATAGCTTAAATCAAAGATTTTATTTTACTACCCTTTTACTGTTTTGGATTTTGTAAAACTAATTAGGTTAGCTTAAATTGATATCGATTTTCATGAAATCTTAATTTGTATTTTTTTAATTATGTAATGCCATGATCATATTAAATATATAGTTATAACTTTGAGATAATTGTCTGTTTCGTTACAATAATTGTCTATTTTGTTACAATTTTACGAATGATTAAAAACTCAACTGGTAAGTCGATTTAATCATAAAATTTTGAATTATCTAATTTTTTGGTTTGATTTTTAAATGTTCAGTTCGATTTACTTTAATAACTCTTATTATTAAAAACAGATCAATCTATTAATCAATCAGTTATTTTTATAAATTAATAAATTGTTATAAATTAAAATAAATCAATTAATTTTCATTTAAAAAATTTAAAATTAAACTTCACGACTTCTTTTAATCATATTTCAAATTTTTTAATTTCATTAAGTCTTTAGTCAATTTTGTGATAATCTAATATCGATTGAATATTTTAAACTTTAAATTTCTTATCTTATTATTTATGTTGGGATCCGTTTTCGGAACCCAACCTCAGAAGCATAAATCGAAAAACAAAATGGCGGAAACGAAATAACGGATCATAAAGCGAAACGAAAGGCGAACAAAGCAAGTTTCAGTCTGGTTTTTAAAACATTAAATTTTATCTTATCATTTTAATTTTATTTAAAAAAATTGTATTTCATCATTATAACTCAGAATGAGTTATTAAAACTAGATTTTAAATTAGTTTTAATATAACAAAACTACTCTCGAGATTCACATTGATCAATCTATCTTTGCCTTTTGCCAATTCGCTACGCATACTCACTTTGCCAAGGCGCGACAAACGTTAAAAATGAATGTTTACCTTCATTCTAACCATTTAATATTATTGCTTGTATTACAAATTTATTTTACAAATTAGTAAAATTATTTATTATCTTTTTCACGTTTAAAATAATTGTTAACCAACTAATTCCTTTCAAATTAATTAAATAAAATTTAAAATTAAAATAATTACAAAAAGATGAATTTACAATTAAGTTTTAAATTTACGAATTCGACCGAATCTCAAATTTAATTTAAGGACCGAAATTTAATCTAAACTCTATAAAAATTTTGGATGGACCTAAACTGAACTAATAGATCAAGAATAGACCTTAACTTAACTGAATCAACCACAACCGATTCATTGTCGTATTTAATTATGATGAACAAATCAAACTAGTTTAAATGATTAAATCGTAAAAATTTTGAATTGATTAGGTTTTCGATTAATTTTTAGCTTTATGGTTCAATTTATTTTAATAATTCCTATTGTTAAAAACTGATCAGTTTATTAATTAATTGGTCAATTTTATAAACTAATAAATTTTTATAAATTAAAATAAACTATGTAATTTTTATTTAATAATATCATTTTTAATTAAACTTTAAATTACAGATACTTTCCATCAATATTATTTCAAAATTTTCAATCAAATTCAATCTTTTATAATTTAAACTTTTGTAATTTTTAAAGCATTAATATTTACCTTCATTAAAGTGGGCCCAAAACACTAGTCGGAGTTTCTCTTCCACCATCAGATGATCATCGGCATATATTATCCTGACCGTACGATTTTACTTAACCATAGTTCTCGATTTTCCGCCGGAGTCTTAACCTGGGTTAAGAACGAACTCTAGGGTTTTAGTTACTTCATATATAAGCCTAGGCCTTCACTTACTCTACTGCCTGGTGCGTGTGCGCGCCGTACGTAAACAATACTCTATTTCTTCTGTGTGCTTCGCTCTCTCTCTTCAACTCTCTGTCTCTGTTTTTTTTTTGAAAGGCTCTCTGTCTCTGTTTATGTCTCTCTTCTGACGCTAATACTATGTGGTCGTGTATTTTGTGATTTCTTTAAGGTTGCTGTTTTGATATTTAATATTGCAATTTGGTCTGAGAAAAGTGAGCAAGTGACGAGAACTGTAATGGGTTATGAGAAGCAAGCACGCATATGCGAGCAGTGTTCTTACCTCATTACTTCCATGACTCTGATGCTTTCTTTTCCCTTTTATCAACAGCGTGGGATTTGTATTACAGGAGATGTGTTGTTAATTTTCTTTTCTTGTTCTTATATATTTATATATACATATTTAATATAATTTAATGGCGTTTGAGTTAAAATTCGATTGGATTGGACTTAATTAATTTTGTGTGTTTAATTAATTATAAAAATTGAATTAATTTTTATTTAATTATGAAATTAAATAATTCAAATTAATAAATTACATTATATTTGATTAAAATTTAAATTTATTTTTCATTTCTCGTCCGACCAAGCCACTCCTAGTTATGACACCTAAATGAGAAGAGCCCAAAAGTTGTTTTCTAAAGGGATGGTCGGCGTCACTTTGATGACTTATTGGTAAACCCCTGAGTATGTATTCCAGGAGAAAGCCATGTGACGAGTGAGATTTTTTCTGTTGCAACTCTCTTTTATGGCTGCTCAGTTGAGTAATCTCAACTCATAGCACATCTGAACTCAGATGATTGCTCTGAAGACGTCCTCCAATATGACTTCTTGGTGCAATTGCATCATCCTAGACTTGAAGTAGAGACCTCGTCCGTGAAGTAAATCATCACACCTATGGTCCAACTAATCGGGAAATAATCAATAGATTTTTTTTGGGAGCAATTCATCTTTCCCAAACGTAACAAACAACTCTTCGACTCTCCTGACGGATGGGTAATACTTAGAGTAACTATTTATGATACTATGCAATTTGTGCAATCAGATGTACAAATCAATGTGAGTGTTACGACGAATTTGATTGAAAAATCGTTGAAGGTAGTCTTAGTAATTAAGAAAGGGGCAAAGCACATGTGCGGAGCTCCGATGATGAGGATGATTATGACATACCATGATAGTTGAAAAATCTGTCCAAGAGTCCATCAACTAAGATTGAGTTTCCGAAGTTTGAAGGTGGGGACCCGAGAGGATGGATTTTGAAGGCTGAAAAATACTTTCGATATTATCACACCTCTGATGAGATGAAGGTTAACATTGCTGCCATGTACCTTGAAGGTGACGCTCTTGATCTCTTTGCATGGATCATCACCGAACGAACTTTGCTTTATTGGGAGGAACTCACGAAGACATTTCAAGAGCATTATGGTCCAGCAGAGTTTCAAAACCAGACAAGTATCTAACAGACAAGAATAGTGCAAAAGTATCGTCAGGAATTTGCTAAGCAATCTGCACGAGTGAAGAATTGGCCAGAGCACTATCTCTTAGGTGTTTTCCTCAACGGCTTGAAGGAGGAACTCAAGGCAGACATGCGTATCGAGAAGCCAAGAACGATTTACAAGGCGATGAGCTTGGCAATTGAATATGAAGCCAAAACTCAGACCGGGTGTGGGCCTAAATTGAACGGTTCACCCAACCTGACCCAACCCACCATCAATAACACCGGGGCTGTACATGATTCATGTTTTTCTGAGCAAAAACTCAGCTAGCAACGAAAGCGAACTCTAACATGTCTTCTTCAATGCAAAATTTGATTGCAAGCTTGTGGAATGTTGAGAAACATAAACGGTGAGATAAGGGACTTTGTTATTGATGCAATGAGAAATTTCAGCCGGGTTACCGCTGCAAGATAGGTACTTTAAAAATTATGGAAATCATTGAAGAAGGAGAACTAGTAGCTGATTTTGAATATGAAAATGAAGAAGATTCAAAGATGCAGGCCGAAATCTCCTTCCATGCTATCTTGGGCAGTGACTTTTGTTCAACTATAAAGCTACAATGGATATTGAATCAGATGAAAGTAATTATTCTTGTAGACAGTAGTTCTACCCACAATTTTGTGGCTCAAACACTTGTTTCAGAATTGAAGTTGCTCACTCAATCTATCGCTTCATTCGCTGCAATAAGGTGTGTAGACGACTTTGAATTTAGGTTCAAGATTTGAAGATTGTGGGTAATTTCGTTCCATTCATTCTTGCCGATGTTGACATGATTTTAGGAATTGAATGATTGGCTTCCGTAAATACCGTGCAAGCAAATTGGCAACAAATGTTCATGATTTTCTGGGTTGATGGCTGAAGATACAAATTGTAGGGGGTACCTAGGAATTCAACTTCTAATATAGAATTGAGAGTAATGACGAAGCAAAATAAGTCTTCAATGGAGTTTGCGTCAGAAACTCACTGATATTGATGGCTTACTCCAAGATTTGTCAGACATATTCGTTGAACCTACCTCTTTGCCACCTCTCCGTAGTCGTACCCATGCCATCAATCTTCATCCTAATGCTCAACCTCCAAATATATGGCTATATAGATACCCTTATTTTCAAAAGGATGAAATTGAGAGGCAAGTTACTGACTTGTTATCTAAAAGATTCATTCGACTTAGCTCTAGTTCATTCGTAAGTTCTCTGCTGCTAGTCAAGAAGAAGGATAGTTTATGGAGGATGTGTGTCCTGACATTTTATAGGCCCTGAGTAAATAAAAAAATTCCTATCTTATCTTTTTTTTCTTTATGATAATTAAAAGTGAGTTTTATAAAGAACAAAAGAAATAAAAATAGGAGTTTTTTTGTTGCTCTTTATAAAAATCAAGACCTTTATAAGAAAAAAATAAAATAAAATGGGACCCTTTTATTTGCAATTTTTATTCTTCATAAAATTGAGCCCTGGGCAGATGCCTTGCCTACCCTTGCCCAGGGTCGGCTCTGCATATACCCAATGTTGATGAGTTGCTTGATGAACTCTCCGGTGCTACCTATTTTTTAAAGATTGATCTTCGCTAGAGTTATCATTAAATTTGAGTTCAACCTGAAGATATTCATAAAACGACATTCCGAACACACTCAGGCCATTATGAATTTACTGTAATGCCATTTGACCTCCCAAATGATCTTTCCACATTCCAAGTAATGAATGATCTCTTCTGTCCCCATTTGAGGCGTTTTATCTTGCCTATGATCGTGAATTATTGGCTCTTGTGCTTTACTGTCCAAAACTAGAAACATGACTTAATTGGCCATCATTTTTATGTCAAGACTGATCATAGCAGTCTTAAACACTTGCCTGGGCAGCAAATTTTTTCAAATTCTCAGCAGCAGGTCGCCGTTACCCGTTCTTGGTTCAGTAAGCTAATACTACGAATCAACGTCGTGAGTTCAGCAAATTTTGCGTCGGTGTGTTTAAACATCGCCTTCTACTTCTGATCGATCTCATTAATCATCGATTCAACTCGTTTCTCTAGATCAAGGGATCTTGTTTCTTTCGCCATGGCCAAGGACCGGGGAAGCTTTGATACCAATGATAGGGCTTAGAAAACTATTAACCCAAATATATGGATAAACCAAGAACTCACTGTGAATTCTTTGGGTTTCTCAGATTTCATTCACCATTGTTATATTTTGTTACAAGCAATCTGTTGGTTATTTATACAAGAAATCAACAAATGAATGAATCAATGAATTAACCGCTAATCTGTTATCTGTTATTCCGAGCTGCATTTTCCCACCACATTAATTGGTTACTATCAGCAGTAGTTAGGATTTGAGGTCTGAAATTGGCTGACAGGAAATTGGGAGGTCTTGAAACCTCCAATTTACTTGGAAACTACAGTTAGAACCAGAGGCAATGTCTTTACAGCAACCTTTTCCTAGTCCAGAGACCATGCCTGAAACCAAATCCAAAGGAGTTGAGTCATGACCTGAAAGTACATAACTTAGTGTTAGTTACAAGCTTAGATGGTAATCTCACCTGGATCTTTCCATTAGAGGAACCAGCATACAGCATTCCACCATCCATATCAGAAGCTAAAGAAGCGATCTTGGAGTCTCCTCCACCGACAACCTTAATGGAAGCAATTCTGGTGAGCCTTTCTTTTAACCAAACTTCAATCATCCCAAACTTTGTTGCTGTGAAGATGAAGTCATTGTTGGTGATAATGCGAGCGATGTCAAATCTGGTTGAGAATGATCCTACTATTGCCTTGGTTGTGAGTGAAAATACCTGCCATGAACACCATTTTTGTTCTCAATCATAAAGCATAGCTTCTGATATCAGTAAGCAGTGATGGGAATAGGTCAGGTTGAATCTAAAATGACTCACTCTCTGAATAGAGTTCGGTCAAACCAGATTTGACTTGTTAATTTTAGGTCGGTCAGACTTTTTGATCATGCCTTAGTAAAAGAGAAGTATGTGCAGTTGCTCACCTTTCCTGCTATTCCATCAACAGCGGAACCACCAACAAAGAGAGTTTCTTCATGTATATGTAGGGACCGTATAGATTGTTTCCCTAACAACTTTTTTGAACCAGAGTAGAACTCGGTTGTTGTTAATTTGGATAAATCAACTTCCTGTAAGTTTTTTTAAGAACCTGTGACATGTTAAGTACCAGGAGAAACTGGTTCAGGTGATAGGAATGGTTCAGAAAGTAGGTAACCTGGATGGTGTAACCAGAGCAACCACAGTATAGCCTATTGCCTGTCATAGCAAGGCATTTCACATTTTTATTGGCGATCAGATGCTTAAGAGGTCCAGACCAATTATATACCTGAATACACAACAGCTTTTTAGCATATACTTCAGTTCTTCTGCTCTTGTAATGTATACATTCTTTAACTACCATAAACTTAAACTTGCCTTAACACCTGTTCGTTGAGAAATGAAACAGGCTACTGTAGGATTAGCCACTAGGTCATACACTGCCTCTTCCACATCATGAACTTGAATACAATTCATTTCTCCAGATTTTATCACCCAAACCTTTGGAAAGAATGCACACAAGAACATTGGAACATAGTCACTTTAGTAGTGAAAATTTTCCTGTGTTATGGGAATGGCTTACACGAATTGTTTTGTCTAGAGAACCACTGTAGAGTCTGTTGCCCGAAGATGAAATTTGGAGGCAAGTGACTGCCTTCGAATGTTCACGAACTTCTTGAATTAGCCTTATAACCCTCTTCCCAGCATCCCACATCTAAAATAGAGCAACTAGTTAGCTGCTGCAGCTTCCTGCAGTTATGGACATCGTGGTTTAGACACATACCTTTATGGTTCCATCGGAATGCCCGCATATAATTCGACCTTTCAGGCAACGTAAAGACGTTACTACACCATTTTTTGATGATTCTAGCTCAACCACGTGATTGCAGTTCCATAATTCTGTCTAGAATGGACAACAAGAGTAATAAGCTCATCTTTCTATGTATGAATTAAGAAAAGAATGGGAAATAATTTTGTTCTTGACTTACTGCATTGACTGATGACAAGTTCATCAAAGATTTCAGCAAATCGTTGGCAATTCCCGAGTTACGCTTGATCTTTCTCAAAGATCTGTGAATGCATTTAGCATAATTTGCGAGTTCCTCAAGTGCAGCTTAAATCATAAAATTTCAACTTAGAGCTTTCTGAAATATAATGGAATCATCTGTAAGCGTTTGATCACCTAAAGTTAGCTCACCTGGGGCACTAACTAAAGTTTTCAGAGCAAGAGTTGCCAAAATCTTTTCTTCCATGTTCTTAGAGCACTGGAGGATGTTGATGAATTCGACAAGCAAGGAATTGCTAGCAACATATTTTATGCCCGTATCAGGAAGAACTGAAATCATGTAAACGAGCCATGTAGAAATGACCAGGCATGACTTTGCCATCTCCAAGGAGTTACTCTTGAAGCAATCCTCCAGAGCCTTGAAGATGGAGCCGTTTTCGTGATTGCAAATGGCAAAAGCAACCCTTTTGTCCCAAGAATTCGCTGCCTTCTCTTCGATACCCTTCACGAAATAAGCACTTGTTAGTTCGGATATGGCAGTATCATGAAATGAGGAATTCCAATCTTTCTTGCTAACATAAAATGCAGATGCAAACTTTTGTTTCTGCAAACTCATCTCCAGGCTTCTTCTGCCACTCTGACTTCATTAGAGCTTTGTAAGGTTTATCAAACCCTGCAATATTTAATAACCAAGCTTCCATGTATGATCTCCCAGATGAAGTCACTCTCCCAGAAAGTGATAGTAAAGCGTTCAGAGACATCATTTGAGAATCAGGGAAGTCTCTTCTGTGCAGTGCTTCAATTAGTGTTTCAACTGCTTCTTCCCTATAAATACTCATCTTCCTTGGTTCGGCCTGGCATTTACATTAGGCAACACATGATTAGATAATCAACTATGTAATGAAAAATTTTTAACTGTAAGAAATGTTGCTGAGTCTAGAGAAACCAGAAGATCAAGCTGAAGAAGAAGAGTGGAGATGGCAGGTTGTTGCTCAATCGGAGCCATTTGAAGGTACACAAGAAAGCTATGCATGGTACTATATGCTCCTTCATCTTTAATTATCTGCAAAGTATTATTACAGGATGTCCTCCTGAGACATCAAAAGAACAGAAGTTTCTCAAATGAGGCATTGCGAAGAGTGTTGCAGGTTTTCAACACGATTAAGTCTTAACATGCTCCTGAAACACAAAAGTTTATCAAAAAATGATGTATACCTGTCTAACAGAACTAGTTCTGAGAGGAATTTGATGCAGTTACCTCTCACACTATCATTTCCAGAGTGAAACAAGTCAAGAACATGAGATAGTGCGACTCTGCTAGCAGTCAAGTTCCAGCAACTTTTATCAGCACGTATGCAACATAAAAGAATGGTAATAATGGACTTATTTTCTTCCACCTTTCCAAAACAATTGACTAAGGCTGGAATTCCATTTGATGCAATTACACTAAAAGCATTGAAAGATCTGCTTTGTTCACCTCCTTTTGTAAGTAGCTGTTCAAGCAGAGCTATAGCAGCATCCTTGGGTTCTAATATTAACTGAAGATCATCCAAATCTTCAGTTTTACACTGAATTAGGTGAACAAGAGAGGGTATAAAGTTGTGAACTGAAAGTTGAGAGAATCCTGGCTTCAGCAGGAATATGAGAACAGCAGCCTCAGCCAAGCCATTCTTAAGTAAAGCAGCTAAGCAATCAAAATCACAATCTATACTGGTTAGAATATCTCCAATACTTTCATCTGAAAATACTAACTCAGAGAGAATAGAAATTGCTGTCCTGACAACATCTCTGTTCATGGAAGCTGATAATATTTCAACAAAACCATTTACAGTTGCTTTCTTGGACAAGTATGAATGAACCCCTGGATCACCCTTTGATTCCTTCCACAATTTGGCTATTGCCAAAACAGCTCTTTCGCATTTTATTAAGTTTTCTGAAGTACACAGGTATGATATATGAGGTTTTAGTTCACTAATTATTGTTTCAATACTAGCTTGAGAAATTACGCTAGTTGGCGATGAAGATATTGCTGCTTGTCCAAACTTTTTTCTCCTCGGGTGCACAAAGTTGTCCGAATTCTTAAGATCTGAGAATTCAACTGTACTGGATGGAGTGTACCCTGTTGAAGTTACTGTCCTGGAGGAGGGACTAAAAGCATTCCTTGGGGTTCCAGAGTATGAATACTCCTGCTCAAGTTCAGGATGTTGTTCCTTCCAAAATGTTACAAGTCTCTTCAAAACAAGGTTTGTTTTGGGCAGTGAATCTACAGAGAAAGGTTGTCGAGTAATGGGGCATGTTGTGTTTCCCCTTTGTATCCATTCTTGAATTGCTTTCCTTTCATAAGTTTGACCAGTTTCGAGAGTAACTGGATCATTAAAAAGCTGTCTCGTGATGGGACAGACAAAATCTTTTGGTGGTCTTGTAAGATTTGCGGACCTCTCAGACGTGGGGATTGAAATGTAGCTACGGGTTCCATCCTCACTTAGAGGCCTGTTGAGTCCAAACTTATCCAGATATGTTAATGGGAAAGGATAAAAAGAAGAACTTCAAGTACTTAAGAAAAAAAAATATGTTTTTTAGCTACCTATTCTCGAAAACTTGACAGTTGATAATTTTATAACTTGTGCTCCTTCCGTCATAGTTTCTCCTGACACTTCTCCTTCCACCCTTATTTCAGAACCATCATCAGTTAAAAAACATTATCTGAACATTCTATATTACTTCTAAAACAGCTGTAAGTTGAGGACTTACCATGACTTCACTCTCAGAATCTGGTGATCTAATGCTGTAATCTTTGTTCATTCCTGAACTTGACAAAGAGGTCATATCGATAGAATCCATGACATTGCTGGGAGAAGATTGTAGTGGGGACGCATGCCACTTCCTGGAATTGGCATATAGACTTGGAGAAGAAATATCAGATGAAGCAGTTCCCAGTGACTCCACGGGGGAGAAATTTGTTGACCTTTTCAGGCTCTTGGTTTCAGTTTCTCTAATGCTGCTGTGTATTACCAGATCATGACTTCTAACTTCAGGTTCGAAATAAGCATTAGTAGGCTCGCAATCAGGACCGTCTTCACTCTCCTCCAGTACAGGCTCCTGACACATTGACCAGGTATACAAGTTGAGTTATCAAGAAGACCTAGACCTGTAATAACTTTTGTACCATTGAAGAAAACGAATTTTCCAAGTTATTCTCATTTAACAAGTTCTCAGCCTTACTTCAGGATTCCACACTGCACATTCCCCTATTTCGTTTGAGATTGTTGAACTGAAGCTTAATCTGCATAAACTCATCCAATATAGCAAATATCAGAGCCTTGGAGAAACATAAAGATCAATGACTTAACTAGAGAATGTAGACTGACCTGCTTGTTTCTCTAACTCTATTGTTAGATCGAGAGAAGCTCTTAGGCAAGACTGGTCCATTGAGTTCTTGCAGTGGAGTCATTGGAGGTTCTGCTATTGGAAACATTGGCATCATCTTCTTGGCACTGATTGAGTCACAGTTTATGCAGTCGTTGTAGTACTTGGCAAAAAGCCGAGTATTCTCATTCAAAGTTTCAACATAAAGCAGCTCAAGCTTTTGCAACTTCTCCATTTGATCTGCCCTCAGAGAGAAGTCCAAGGACTCATTAAAGAACTGATCAACATCATTCGAGAACGACAGATCAGAAGAATCAGGAACGATTTCCAGCATCAGCCCGTCCCTTGACCTAGAATACCACCCAACAATTGAGCTCATGTGGGGTAGAAACAAATCTTTCCACAATTCGGGTGCAAAATCTGTCCGTGAAAAGAAAGGATCCACTATGAACATCTCAAGAACATGAACAGCTGAATTCTGAGCATTGTTCCGCAACCTCCAAAGGTAGGAAAGATTTAAATGTGCCCAAGCAGACAGGTAGGAGTTGGGAACACCAGCAGTTCTATAGCAAGAATTCAACATTGCACACACCTGTAGCATCTTCTCTGCATAATCTAATCGTGCCATCTTAGTTTCCATATTACTAGTGTCAATAGCTTCTTCAAGAGCTTCAATACCCCAATCCAAATTCGCTATAACTGCTTGATCAGAGTACCGGACCTCAGTTTCTTGATCAGAGTTCCCATCTTCTGCTGCTAATCTCTCTGCACACTGTTCTTTCTGCTGGATCCTTTGCTCTTTATTTTTCAACCTATCTTGTATGAAGCTCCCTACAGTAGTGATTAATAAACTAAAAATGCTCTTCTGGTCCATTCCAACCCTCCTTTGCCTTATCCTACAAGCTTCTACTCAATGTTAACTTATTGTCAAACACTTAACCATCATCCTGAAAAGGAAACCAAAACCTGAAGAAAGATAACCAAGTTGACAGGAAAAGACCATCTTCAGGTTTCTTTCCATTTTTCTTTTCCTGCTCAAATTTACACAGACAAACATTTGTAAATCGTCGTTTCTTTCAACACCAAGTAACGACAGAATAAGCTCAAGCATTACAACAATGGCAGAAGGAACAAAAAGGTGAAATCAAGCTTTCGAAACAGTCCATAGAATAGAGTTCAAAACAACAACAACAAGAGAAAAGAACTAGGATGGACAAGTACGTAGTTTTTGGTCAAGCCAACTCCAACTGGAGCTGAGCTTCCATTGACCAGTCATAGATAGCGACACATCACACAAGAAAAGCCAGAAAGAGCCGGCGTGTCATTGCTACCAGACCTTGAAAGAGCCGGCGTGTCATTGCTACCAGACCTTGCTTGTCAAAATTAATCATGGATTAATCTCATTGTTAACATATAGTTATTAATCATTAAAAAGATAATTATTAACAGCCGGGCCTTGCCCTCGACCGGAACAGCTTATCGGCTGGCACAAACCCCCCACAGGCTGGATTAAATTCAACATTGATGGTGCGTACAAACGGATAACTTCCTTAGCTACCGCAGGCGGACTTCTACGGAACAGCAACAGTCACTGACAGGGAGGATTCACACAAAATCTTGGCTGATGCACTTTAGTAGCTGCGGAATTCTGGAGCGTATATACCGGGTTGACCATTGCGTGAAATTTAGGGTACCGACGGATCGAGCTTGAAGTGAATTCAAAAGTGGTGATAGATATCCTCTCTTCCTCAGATCACCGAGCCGGGACTCTCCATCTTATAGTTCTAGGTATTAACGAATTGTTCACTAGAAATTGGACCGTTGTTCATCGACACATATACCGAAAGAGTAACAGATGCGTTGACTAGCTTGCTAACTATGCTGGTCATTTTGATATTGGTGTCACTTATTTTACTACTACACCTATAGGGTGAAACATGATCTTGCTAGAGTATTTATCGAGAGTTTGTTTCCAGCGTTTAGTTGTGTAATCTCTGTTCAGTTTTCATTTATAAAAAAAAAAAGATAATTATTAATCAAGATTAAGATAGAATGTGATAGGACGTTAATTATATGACAAGACGGCATAGTTTGGTCCCATTCAGAATCTCTCTATACAAAATTTGAAATGATTTAATTTTTTAATTTTTTGAATTTTTAATTTCGAATGGAATTTAAATTAAGTGAAGTTATTAATTATAAATTAAATTAAATTAGTCTAAATTAAAATATCTCGGTTTAATCTAAAAATAATGGACTTGACTGAACTTCAGATTAAGTTTAGGTTCGGACTGTTGAATCTTATCTAAATTAAAGTTTGAAATTTTTATAAAAAATGATATTATTTTTATTTTTAAAATAAAAAATAGATTTAATTGAGCTTGTCCGAAACCCAATCAAATTGGAGCTCATGCATGTAACTTCGAACTCGGATTCAAACTTAAAACCTTGAGCATGATTGGACTTTAGAACGGATCCAGATCTGTAAAATGAATTTTAGATCGGGCTCGGATTCGGGCTAACCATAAGTGTGAGTTTAGTATTTTTAAACTTTTATTTACAACAATAATTAAAGTGTATAAATATATAAAATTTTTAAATAAATTTTAGCAATTAAAAATTATCTAATAAATAATTTTGCAAATTTACAAAAGCCTAGAAAATTAGAAATACATCAAATACAGTAGGTTTTTTTTTATTTTGTAAGACAAAAAATCAATAAAAATATTGATTGGGATGGCTGCCACGTGGACGATTTTCCTCCAGCTTGTGGTGTATCCCATCTCACCGCATGGTCACCCAAAGATAAACTCGCGTCAACTCTCCGCAATCATTAATCAAATCTATTTCCACATCCTACAAGATTCTGACACGCGTCCAAATCAACGGTCAGGATCTAGCAGACGAAGATATTTCAGATCGAAAAATAGTTTATAAACCCCCACTCACACTCGTCACTCCTCGTGTACTTCACAATTGCTCGAGTCAATGGCAAACCCTAAGGTCTTCTTCGACATGTCAATCGGCGGAGCTCCGGCGGGCCGAATTGTGATGGAGCTCTTCGCAGACACAACACCGAGAACCGCCGAGAACTTCCGTGCTCTGTGCACTGGTGAGAAGGGAATAGGGCGGATGCGGAAGCCTCTGCACTACAAAGGCTCCAAGTTCCACAGAGTGATCCCGGGATTCATGTGCCAGGGCGGCGACTTCACCGCCGGTAACGGAACCGGCGGCGAGTCAATCTACGGAGAGAAGTTCGCCGACGAGAACTTCATAAAGAAGCACACGGGGCCCGGGATCTTGTCGATGGCCAACGCCGGTCCTGGGACGAACGGCTCGCAGTTCTTCATTTGTACTGACAAAACTGAGTGGTTAGATGGAAAGCACGTGGTGTTTGGGAGAGTTGTGGAGGGAATGGACGTCGTGAAAGCCATCGAGAAAGTGGGTTCTAGATCTGGAACCACCTCCAAGCCTGTGGTTGTCGCCGACTGTGGTCAGATCTCTTAGATCGGAGGTTTCAAAAGTTGTGGATTTGAGTGTGGTATCTTTACTTTTACTTTAAGTTTCCTTCAGCTTCTGTTCCACGTGACTGTACTAATGGTGATATATGGAAATAACGGGTGCTATTTGTAATTTTAGATTTTCAATTATGAAACTAAGTCTAATTATTAAGGATTTAAATACGGTAAAAATTAATAATTAAAATTGATAAATTTAAAGTCAAATAGTCATTCATTTTGACTTGTATGTCTTAGCATTTAAATGTTTTGGGGAGTGAAATGACTTAGCAATAGATTTTTGGAGACTTTGAAATAGGTTTGGTGGGAATGTACTTAGTAAAAGTAATGACTTGAATTTTAATTAATTTAAATAATTTGAATTAATGATTTGATTTGATTCAAAATCTAAATTTCTTATAACATAAGCATGATATGTTTATATATGTATACCAACCAACATCAACATCTTCCAATAAAAGCTCCATCAAAAAAGGACTAAAAGTTGGGCAGAGGGTAGTTGTTCCTATTTTCAATGTGTCAATTTGTGTCCGAGATTATCTATTCATCAATTATATGTTAATAAAAGGATGAATGGTTTACTCCAACTTCGAGAGTCCAAGAGTTTTATAAAACGTTCTTGATGGAAAAAAATGTGAATAAAAGGTCAAACTTAATTGAATTGGGTCTATGAATCTAAAAAATAGTGAGAATTCTTGATCTCTCTCAATTCGAAAATTCAGGATTTGAATTGATGTCCTTTCATTGATTCCTCCTAAATTGAATTGATTTATCCTAAAGATTTCATTTCAATTGGAATTTGGTTATTCACCATGTACGAAAATCCCTACTAAGCATTTATGGCTGAATGGTTAAAGCGCCCAACTCATAATTGGTGAATTCGTAGACACACGAAAACGAGAATATTAATAGCTGAATGGATGGTTTTGAATATAGAGTGACACACGAAAATGAAAATAAAGAAATTGATCCCCTAAAAATTAGGTGTTGCAATTGGGATAAAGACTTGGGTTTGATTTCCTCGGTCCAATCTTTTAAAATAAAGCAGACTTTATTTTATGTTTTTAATTTTTAAAACTATTAATTGGGTTGATTAAGATTAGGCTTAAGTTCAAACTCACTGTTTTAGGCCCGGCCCAATTTGCCTTTATAATTGTCATATATAATGTCTAACTTTTAAAAAATTAAATTTCTAAATTTTGATCGAATCTAAAATTAAATATAAATAAAATAAATCTTATTAGATATATCAAAATGTTAAAAAGGAAATTAATAAGTTTTTTTTCGTTTATAAAAGAATATATATTTTTTATCATTTTGAGTTAGAAAATGATTATTTCTAGAGACTTCCTTGAAATATCTTCTCTTTTAAGACACTTTCCAATTGAAATAGTAAGATATTAAATCAACGGCTGGGGGAGTCAAATCTCTGTACTTTTTTATATAAGCTGGACAGGGTCAGAGTCAGAAGGGTTTAAGATGTGGCTGAAATTTTGATCCAATGATAGCGATCCACGTGTGTGTTTCGTGGTCGCATACAATCATACCTTCTCATAACATTCTACGACTTTTAACCTCCGTTTGACCTTTTGGCTTTTGTATTAATTAATACTAGTTTGAAATGACGATATCGCCCTTTTCCCCTTTTTTTTCCCTTTAAAGAGGAGATTTATAAATTACAATTAAATATTTATTTAGTTTTAATTTTATATTTTTAAAATTATTACTTATTCATGTAAAAAAGTCAATACATTTTACACACAAGACTTTCAGGCAGCGCTGTTGGAATTTAGAGAGAGTCATAATGCAACTAACCTTTTTTTTGTATTATTATAAAGAGACTGTAAAATATTAATTTCTTAAACCTCAGGACGTAGATGAGTTGGTAAGGAATTCTCTTGGCTTAAGTGGGGTCACGGGTTCTAACCGTCCTCATGTATGCAGCCGTTTAAAACTTGGGGCCAGAGCTTTGCCTCCCACAAGGGACCTATCTGATTTGAACGGGGATTAGTCTGAGTGTGAATGGCTTAAAGGTACCTTTCCATAGTTGGAACTCTCCTAGGACACCTCGTGAGCAAAAAAAAAAAAAAATTTCTTAATTATTGACTCATATAATATTGTTTAATTATTAGATATTATATTATATTATATTTATTATTCACTTCTTAATTAAAACAACACAGTATCAAAAAATAATGAAATATATTTTAAAGTTGTAAATATATAAAAATTAATAAAAGAGAATTTTTAAAAATAAAATCACATTATACTTCTTAATACTTTTTAAATGCTTGATTAATAATAATTTTAACTAATTTTTTGATATTTTCCTTATGCCACACAATTTATTTTTAACAAAAAGGAAAATTTCCCAAATATTATATGCTTTTATTATTTAAAAAATATTAAAGTTGATAATATAAAAAATGAAAACTCTCTGATGTATCATAATTTTAATATTAAAAAAGATAGCGGCAATAATATATTTTTGAAAATACTAATTAAATCTGGGGGCAGAATGGTAAAATGCCACTTGCAGAACAGACAAGGCCTTAGTCAGAGGAACACACCTAAACTCAGACAAGGCGGGCGTGATGACTTCACATTTCATACTTTCCTGCTTTCATATCACTTTCTCGGTATGTAGAATTTTTGCCAAATGTATTGAATATTAATCAACTTGCTTTGGAAGCGTCTAAATGCCAGATTTTACGCGTTTTTTCCTTTAATCCTAAGGTCAATTCACTCATTTGCTAGGTAATTTTGTACAAACTACTTTCTCATCTCCATCTTTATTACTCGATCAAGACCGCCATTTTTCTCTTCAGTTTCTCCTCGTTTTGGGCATTATTCTTCAGAAGAACGAAATTCAGAACTGGGTTTGTTGGCTTATTGTATTTTATGTTATTTGATGCGGGTCTTGTTCATTTTTTATTTTTTTTTTCTTTTGGGTCTGGGTTTAATGGGGGTTTGTTTGTTTCGCTTGTTTGTGTGATTTTTGTCAGGTGGGTTCGTAAGTTCGCCAGAAGAATGGGAGCGGTTTGTGCTGGTGGGACAAAGCCGAAGAGTGCGAGAGTTGGAGGGAGGACTTCATCGTCGGGGTTTTCTGGTGAGATCAAGTCTGTGAAGAGGAATGATCTGTCCAATGAGAGTGGCGATGAGCTTGATTTCAACACAAGGACCCCGCGGAGGCCTGATTATGGTGATTTTCCGTTGACGTTTTCGAGAGAACTGAAACCGTCTATGTTTGCCAAAACAGCAGATACCAAGGTATGGTCTTAGTTGATTTGTTCGTTCGTTCTTGGTTGTCGTCATGGTCGTGGTAGGTTGAGCTCGTTTGATTTTTCCTGTGGAACATGCTAAAAGAATTAGCTTGCTCTTGACTTGGATGAGTTGATTTTAATTGTTTGTGAAACTTCACCATCTGATGCAATAGCAAAGGAGGGTCTTACTGGAAGAGAAAGTGAATGCTTGCATATTTCTATCTGGAAAGTAATATACAGTTTAGATGGATTGGTTGAGATCTGATCTATAATAGTGTCCCGATGGATTTATCAGAAAACAGCTTTAGTAATTCAGTGAATGTCAGCCGTTGGAGAATTGTTCGAGTGTTGAAACAAATGTAATGTAGTTGAGAACATGCTGCATTGAATATCAATTTGATACACATGGCAATGTAATCTGTTTTTTTATTTATAGGTCAACCAAAAGACTTCATTTCTTGGTAAAGCTGGCACGGTCGGCTTGGAGAAAGCGGTTGAAGTTTTGGACACTCTCGGAAGCAGTATGTCCAACCTGAATGCTAAGAGTGGGTTTGTGAGTGGTCTGAATTCAAAACGGAATAAAATATCAATATTAGCATTTGAAGTAGCTAACACAATAGCCAAAAGTTCAAGCTTGTTTCAATCTCTTTCGGATGACAATGTACAGTCCCTGAAAAATGAAATAATAAATTCAGAAGCCGTACAGAAACTGGTTTCCTCAGATATGGAAGAATTGCTTATTATTGCTGCTGCTGATAAAAGGTTGTTCCTTGTGTCTGTTAAAACATGCTTTCTATATAATATGATTCATCTATAGTTCCGAGAGTTCATGTGTTTCCTTTTCTTTTTTGGTTTTTTATTAGAGAGGAATTTAATGTCCTGACACGGGAAGTAATTCGTTTTGGAGACTTATGTAAAGATCCTCAATGGCATAACTTGGATCGATATTTTTCAAAGTAAGGTACATTTTTTGTGAGGCTATGTCATAAGGTTACATCTGAGATTAGCTGACAAATATATTTGTCTGTCTGCAATCAGATTAGATTCAGAATATTCTACTGATAAGCAGCACAGAGAAGAGGTGGAAGTCACAATGCAAGAGTTGAATTCCCTGGTCCAGCATACTTCTGTATGTTTATCTTCCTAATCACTGCAAATTTACACTTATATCATTGAATTTTCTGCTTTATAGATGTAGGGTTGTTATTGTTTGTACAGTTGAAATCTGGATATAGTGTCCAAGTTTTCAACATTATTATTTGAGATTTGTTTCCTTGCCTTTGAGCATTTTAAAAATGGAATTTTGAAAGAAAGAAATTATTGCTTAGTTTGTCACAGGTACTTTTGAGCATGCTATGGAAATTTGAATTGGATTTTGAACCTTTTGGTCTCTTTCGTTTCCATTCATTATAGAATTTACCAAGAGACTCTCACTCTCTCTTGTCCACAAATTTATCTTCAAGTTTTGAAGACACTTCATTCATGTTCATCCAATTTTGAAATTATTGGGCTGCATCTTGCTTGAAAAGTGATGACATTTATTTGAATCTCATTATCATCGTTGTACTTCTTGTACAGGAATTATATCATGAGTTGAATGTTCTGGACAGATTCGAACAAGATTATCAACGAAAACTTCAGGAAGTGGAGTCCTTGAATCTTCCTCGAAGAGGTTAGCCATGGATAACTCCTCTTCTTTTGATCTTTTTGATTGTTTGTCTCTGACATTCAGAAAATTATTTGGTTCAAGTTTAGTTTGTATCATACTGACAATAATTTGATACCATATTTGCTTTGCCATTGATTTGGTCAGACTCTATTCCTCCAACATGCTTTGCTCCATACTCTGAATGATCACTGAATTTAAACATAGCCCATTATAGGTCAATATAAGTCGTGTATTTGATTGTGAGCATGGATATGCCTTAAAATAATACTGATAGCCATCTTCTACAAATGCTTGTGTAAGTATTCTTTGTTTACGTGCTTCATGTTCAATAGCTGCTTAACAGCTGTTAACTAAAGTGGAGCAGTATGTATTAACAAGCCATTTTCTTTGTAATTGTAGGGGAAAGTCTCACCGTTTTTCAAAGTGAGCTAAAAGAACAAAGAAAGCTTGTAAGGAGTTTGAAAAGGAAATCTCTTTGGGCAAAAAATTTGGAGGAGGTACACTATTATGAACCTCGGTTCTTATCTACTGAAAAAATTGCACCAGCATCTCTTAGGCCCTCATCAAGGAAATGTGTCATCCTCTTGTCTCAGACAAACAAAAATCTTAGTGGCATATTTCCCTTTTTTGTCATGATTTGTTTCTATCTCCATCTGATACTTTCATGTAGGCAGCTTAGTTTTGAGTTTTAAGAATCATCATAATTGCACATTCTAATCATACTATTTTTGTGGTGTTCCACAGATCATGGAAAAGCTTGTTGACGTTGTTACCTATTTACATCAAGCTATATTGGAGGCATTTGGAAATAATGGTAGAAATTCTGTGCTTTTGCTCTAAATTTCCTATATCTTAGCAGATGAGCTTTTCATGAATATGGTGAATGTGGCAATCTGCTCGAATTGGAAATACATGACATAATCTGTTGTCCTTTCTTCGGCTTAAAGGATCTAATTGAAGTGTGTTTAATTAATATTCAACTGCTTATTTGTGAAAGGATTGAGGTTAACAAAAACTGAAATGAATCCATTTGAATTTGAAGCAACAAACATGATAGCTTATCTATTCTCACATTTTCAACCCGAACAAAAACATGCTAGGATCTTGATTATATTCATGTTCTGCAGACATATAACAAGGAAAATACTTCTTTTGCCAGATTTAAAGCATGCCTTAGGTTATAAATCCTCTAAGCTTGATGAACTCATGCAGGTGCTACATTGGCTAGCGAGGAAGCCAACAAGAATCCTCAAAAGTTAGGCCCTGCTGGTCTTGCATTGCACTATGCTAATGTAATCAACCAGATCGATAATATTGTAAGTGAATTTGTAATTCTTTAGCAGTTCAGTCTTTGAATAAGTCCAACTTTTCATATTTAATGTTGTAACATAATTTACAAATAAAATTTCCTTTCAGGCATCTCGGCCAACCTCGCTTCCTCCAAATATAAGGGACACTCTATATAATGGATTGCCTGCTAGTGTTAAGAAAGCTCTTCGATCTCGCATACTAAGGGTTGATATCAAGGAAGAGGTTGTTTTGACATTGTTAAATTATCAGTCAGAATCACTCCTTAAGTGCCAGTGTTTTCTTCGGTCATGTAACTAATTTGACTTGCTTGTTTTCCTACAAATGCAGCTCACCATTGCTCAAGTAAAAGCTGAAATGGAAAAGACCCTACAGTGGCTAGTACCGGTTGTTGCCAACACGACCAAGTAGGTTCAGTCTGTGTTCTAATTGATTGTGCTTTCTGTACTTCCTTCTAACTTCACTATTTAACTTTTAGTATGCTCCAGATTGTGAATACGAGGTATTTTTTTTGCTCTTTCATTTTTATTTTCTTTTGACGTCTGCTCCTTACTAGCTGTTACAATTGACAACAGGGCACATCAGGGATTTGGATGGGTTGGAGAATGGGCAAACACCGGGTCAGTTGAGCTCTTCTTTCTGTACTTGCATGTTTATGCATTATCTCTCTGTATAGTGATACGCAGAACGAAGATTGTCACCAGGATGATCCTGATGGTTTTTTATGCTATTTTGCAGAAATGAATTCAACAAGAGTGCAAGTGCAACGAGTAACCTGATCCGCCTCCAGACACTTTATCATGCTAATAAACAGAAAACCGACGAATACATTCTTGAACTTATCACGTGGCTTCATTGTTTGATAAACCTAGTCAGAAACAGAGATTTCGGATTCAATCCTGTACCCGCTCAATCTTCAGCAACCAAGGGACTACTCTTCCCTGCCAAAATGCATCGCCTTTTATCCCTGAAAAACTACCGCACCCATCTATCTCAGGAAGACAAAGACATGTTAAACAAGGTAAACTGGAAGCGGCAGGTTCCGGGCATAAGCAAAACTCAGGAGTTTGCCATTGGGAGGAGAAGGAAAGTATGGGCTTTGAGCAGGAGCAATGGAAACACCCCAGCAATCTCAGAACATCCCAAGGCTATATCTATTGATGATACCGATGTCCTGAACTCCTCATCAAAGAGCCTTTTTGATTGATTCCATTTAATGGCATTTTGCTTTCCTAGTGAGTTCGATATTTTTTTTATGTATATATTCTTTCATTAAAGTGTCATCTTCATGTACATACCCCTATAAGGCTCATTGCATATTGAATCATATTGAACCATTTATATGGCTTTTCTCTGCCATTTCTCAGGTCCCAGCTACATATCATTTGGTTTAAACTTCCGCTATAGGAAGAAGCTTCAATGTTTTGCGATATCGAGTCTTTTAACTTATATACATCAATCCGAAGCTGTCGGATGTAAAAATGCATCTATTAGTCGAGTCCTTGTCGGTTTCATTACCACCTAACCCAATCATAAAAGTTTTCTAAACACGGAGACTTGATTAATGTGGATATCTAATTGGTTTTTACCACTTACAATACCTTCAATTCGGGAAAGACAAACTAGTGATGAACAACATATGGGCCACTCCTTTTCATCGATCTCTTGTTTTTTCCTTTATCTTCCACAACAGTTTCTATATTTCAGAAATACTAATCTGTCATTTGCATTTTTAATTCCATTTGGACCTAAGAAACTCATATCAAATCGGGCTCAAACTATAAAAGCTCAAAATTTAATTGGGTTCACATTTATTTAGACTTGGGCTTGAGTTTATCCAGCCTGCCATTAGTCAGATGAAGATAAGAAAAATTAACAACATCTAATTGCCACAACATCCCCTGTAGCACACTGGCAATTTCTTTAAAAGAAATCCGGGTTCAAACCCCGGCAGGGGAAAACATTTTTTGTTTACTAATTTGAAAAGATTGGGCCTAGGAGACTTACGATGAAGCCCATTAATGGGCTCTCAACAAACAGTGTGAATATTAGTCTTTTTTTTCTGCTAATTTGATAAGGTTATATATTTTTAGATCATTTTAACGCTATGTTTAGTTGGACGTAAGGTTTTATAAAATTGAATAATTTATAATAGAATAGAATGTAATATTAGAAAATTATTTTTTAGTAGGGATAGAATAGGTCATAATGTAATATAGTAAAATGTTGTTTGAAAGAAAAGTTCATAATGTAATATACTAAAATGTTATTTATCATTTTACATTTCATCCTAAACTTCCCTTAAAATCGAAGGTTTCTCATTTTTACAATTTATGATAGAATGAGATGTAATAAGAAACACTTCTCTTTCATTTCATTTCATTCCGTTATAAACCCTCCTCCTAAACGATGGAATAATATTACGTTCGATTTCGTTCCATTAATAAACCCTCTACTAAATATAGTCTAAACTCAATTGAATTTCAGATTGAGTTCGGATCGCTTATTTAAAATTAAAAGCAGCCATGACCCATCCAACCCATTATCTGCCTTTTCAGAATGGTTACAATATATCCCAGAATCTCTAACTTAGAAATTGAATCTTTCAATTTACATTCTTTTGGATTTGGATCATAGTCCTATCTGTGCAATTCTGACTGTGAGAGCATCATACTTACAATAATCGTATAGAATCTATAGATACGTGATTTTGTTTTCTGCTTTCGTTTAGTCACTCTCAACGTCCATCACACTTGACAATTTCAGCCGTCGTTGAATTACATAACCTAAACTTCAAAATTTCCAGGAGTGCATTGAAGATGATCAGAATCTGTCATCTTCCTCGGAAGACAATGCAGCCTTGGCAGAAAGCAGAAAAGAGACCTTAACCTAAACTTCTAAATTTCCAGCAATCCAAGACTGCATTGAAGATGACGACAATCTGTCCTGTCATCTTCCTCGGAAGACAATGCAGCCTTGGTAAGAAGCCGACAAGAGACCTTGCGTGGAGGTGGAGAACCTAAACATAGTCATGAAGATAATGTGTTTTAATTACGTAAGGTCCAACCATGTGTAAATTGGATATATAGAAAATTAAAGAGTTTAAATTATTATAATAATTTTGAAAATTATTATTTTTAATTACTTATAAATATAATAATTTTTAATTACTTATAAACATATATTTATAAGTAATTAAAAATAATAATTTTTAAAATTATTATAGTAATTCGAACTTTTTATTTTTCTAAAACAAACTCTTTATCTTACACTTGTATTTATAAGTAATTAAAAATAATAATTTTTAAAATTATTATAGTAATTCGAACTTTTTATTTTTCTAAAAAAACTCTTTATCTTACACTTAAACAATGACAATAAAACATATGTTGCATAAGCCTCACGTGTGGACCAATCAAATATTATAGATAGGATGATTCAATCAAGTTTTTTATTCAACTAATTAAACAAATTTAAGATAATTATAATAAAGTATTATTTTAAATCTAGTTTAATTAGTTTAAATTATGTTTAAGAGTTGGGTTCGAATATTATGTCAATAAAATTTAATCGTGTGATATTCATGTCACATACCTTTTTATTATTTTTAAATAAAATTTTAATGAAATATTTGTTTAAAATTGACAAGTATAAATTTTTTCAATAAATTTAAATATTGTAGATTTTAAAAAATACAAGATGAGTCTTTTATATTTTATTCATAATTAGAAATATTACATCATCATCACACCCAGTCTGAAGTTCTGCAATGAAGCAGAGTGTCTGGAGGTTTGATAGTACGCAGCCTAACTTTTACATAGTTGAGAGGTTGTTTCCAGTAAACTTACATGCAAGTGAGACAATATAAGAGTGATGTAGGTACAAAAAAAAGGTAAAACTAGCACATAAATTATTATGTAAATAAAATTACAATAAATACGTAAATAAATGAAAATAATAATAATACTTAAATTAGAAATATTATATCTTAACTTAAATTTTAAAATTAAAAATTAAAAATTTTATTTTTCATAAATAACTTACTTCATGCTCATGTTGGTTTCTTTAATAAATCTCATTCCACTTGTAATTATTTATTAGCTAAAACACGTGATAAACCTTGGATTCATATGAATCTAGAGAACAGCTAAGTGAGATGGTCAGAAGGGAAAGGGTCGTGTCCTTATCTAGCTTACTTGGAATGCCACATATCAGAATTAAAATATGTTGAATCAAATTGAGCCGTTTATGACTTTTTCTTTTATTCTAAACCTGATTTAAATTTCGATTAGAGTCTGATTTTAATAACTTAAGTATCTCAATTTTTTTTTTTTACCCACGAGATATCTTAGGAGGGTTCCAACTATGAAAAGGTACCTTTAAGCCATCCACATCCAGACTAATCCCCGTTCGAGCCGGGTAGGTTTCTTGTGGGAGGCAAAACTCTGGTCTCAAGTTTTAAACGGCTGCATACATGAGGACGATTCGAACCCGTGACCTCACTTAAGTCAAGAGAGCCCCTTACCAACTCACCTGCCCTATTTTAGAATTTGGTTGAACCGGTTTTGAATTGTTCGAATTGAACCGAACCGGTTTAACACTTAATCAATATTTAAACAAATTATAAGAGATCGAATGTGGGCACTCACAAGAGGACTGATCTTGTCGTGTTACGTAACGAACTGTTCAACACAAATTTGACCCCACAAAAGACATACATAGGGGACAAAGGGATAAAGATGAGAACCCCAAAAGAAGAGATGCATTTATGTAAGTTAGCTGCCGACTGCTTCATGAAGCAAGAAACCATTGTCTGTTGCTTAAAATAAAGAAGCTGCCGACTGCTTCATGAAGCAAGAAACCATTGTCTGTTGCTTTAGCGAGTACACAAAATAAAGACTTGTGTAATAAATATTACAGATCTTATTACGTACGTACGCACGATCTATATGATAAGATTTAAAAACGAAGGTAATGCGGACTACTTGATTTCGGTTCTATCTTTAATTTAAATGCCGTTTCCAAGTTTTAAAAGATTATGGATCTCTCAGAACCTTTACAGAAAATGTTTCTTGATACGAGATTTAGGACTTTCTACAGTTTTCTTAATACGTAAGTTCTCTTAAGAGATCAGAGATTTCTTATACTTATAATTGATGTGAGCAACTATAGGAAACCTTAACCTTTATATAACTTCTATATTGGGTTTCTCCATCATAAAGTTGATATGAGTCTGGTTCATACTAATTGGGATCTATTTTTTACTTAAACTTTGACACATTAATCTAAATCATTTTTAAGTCATTTTATCATCTTTATTTGGATTAAATTATGTAAATTAACTGATAATTTATTTAAAATTTAAAAATGCAATTAATAGTTATCCAACTTTATAGAAAATGACAAAATTGTCCAATAAATTATTCATCCGAGGAAGATATTGTTGAAAATTTATAAATAGAGCAATTATATATCAGAAAGAGACATACAGATAATGGGAGTTATATACAAAAAAAATAACTTTTAACTTATTGTTTTAAGGTTTTGATTGAAATATAATGTCTTGATTATATATGGACATTTAAATTCAGTTCAATTTCTCTTTAGATTTCCTCAAAATCCTTCACATAGGACTTAGCCAGTTAGCCTTAAACTCGACCCTAATGAATTTTGGCAATTCGAAGCTTGATCAGATTGATTAAATTTATTTTTAATTTTTAAAATAATGTCATTTTATGCAAAAGTTTCAAATTTTGGACCATGCAATTCGAACTCATGTCACTCAAATTTTGGTTAATTTAATTCGAATCATCAAATTGAACTTTTTTTGTCATTAATACCTATTCCGAATCACTCAAATCAATATTTATTATTCTTTAAACTCGAGTTGAAATCAATATTAGCTCTAAATTCGATCAATCTAAATACTTGAACTTGAATTCGTTTGGCCGAAGGATGGTACAAGAGCAATAATAGATTACGTGAAGTGGATAGTCAGGGCAAGAGCAGTGGGACTGTGTGTTTCCGAATCAGGGTCTCTCGGTAGGTAGTCTAGTAGGGTGGTCCAAACTGCCAGAGAATTAGGTCAAGCTAAACACGGATGGGCGATTAAACAAGGGTCGTTCATCGCTACCGCCGGAGGATTAATTCGTGATTGGACCAACCAGTAGTGCAGTGGGTTTATACAACATATTGGACGAGGATCGCCGCAAGCTACTGAACTCTGGAGAATTCACTCGGATATATCATTGGCTTGATCAATAGGATACCGCCGAGTCATTGTCGAAGTGAATTCTCTAGAAATCATTGATATCCTTTCCTCTTAAAGGATAGAGTTTACTGAGCATATTTTTTTCTGGCAAGTACTCGGGATTTGAATTAATTTGTTATTCACATATATACTTGAAGCATTATGTCTAAAGTTAGCAATTAAAGTTCAATCCGACTTAATTAAAAGTCCTTAAGTCTTAATTTAGGCTTTCAACCCGAGCAAGCTCGGATTACACGACTCCAGTCTACTTGTGCTTCAAACTTCAGACATGTCTCATTGTGCTTCAAACTTCAGACATTAGATGTTTGATCGAGTCGACTCTACTTGTTCCCATCCTTAATTATATCGAACTTTCAAAGAGAGTTGCAACGCATGCAAGCAAGTTCCACTCAGACTTTTAATATTAAGTATTCCATCTTTGACCCTAATCAGGCATTAATTGTTAGCAGAAAACGGAGTTAGTCGTATACAAAATGATTTTTTTGGCTGTGGGGACAAACTGGACACTGACCTCTTTGACTATATCAATTCAACACCCAACCATAAATAATAGTAACATACACGTGCGCATATTATATTAAAATAAAATAAAAAAACAGATTTTAAAATGCTTAATTTTTTGAAAATTTTAATTTATTGTTTAAATTTTTAAAATGTTCAATTAAATAGTAAACTTTTTAAAAACTCAATACTTCAATTTAAAACGTTAGTTTTTACTAATGTGACTAATAAATAAGCACTCGTGTGACATTTAACGTCAAAAAGTTAATGAATCTAGTCCGTAAGGCTCTCGCTTTACGTAATATTTAGTGAACATATCATGTTATTAAAAATAAAATGACATGTGAACCAATAAAATGTATTATCATGTTTTCTACTAGTTAAGAATAAGACTGCATACTACTAGATCTCTTCAGACTATGTGTATTAGCGAGATTTCTATCTAGTGTTGTTGCTGTTGATGATGTTGAATAATTTATTATCATATTATGAAATTATTAATTTAATTCAAACTTAGTTAATTCAAGTCAAATTTAATAATTGAGATGAGTTAAGTATCAATAACATTTGATTAGTTTATACATAAGGTCTACATACTTCTAACTGAAATTTAAAAGTTATAAAATAACAATTTTAATAATTAAAAATTTTAAAGTTTTTTAAAAAAAGTGTATATATTTTACACTAATTTGTAGATTATTTATTATAAACAAATTACTTAAGAATTTAACAAAATAGTATTTAGAAAATTTAATATATCGGAATTTCTGATTTTTGTGTAGAGATTATTAAATTAATACAAAACACATGTTATTTGACCGAATCACATTTCAATGCCGACTGCTCTCTCAAAGTCTCGAAGCCTTCGTGTAAAGGGTGTCAAGGCCGCCAACTCCTACGCTGAATGCGGTATGAACTATGAAGTGACGCCTTATCCAATAAGATGCAAAATACACGACTGATAAGCCCAATTGGCCTTTACTTTACCCAAACCGCCATCGTCATACCAAGCTGTCTAACAGCTACTAGTAGTAGTCCACCGTGATGGCTGTGGCTCCGATGTTACAGGAAAACTGTTGTCTAACCTCTAACCTCCGCAGTAGGGCAGAGTTGTCCAGTTTACTAATCAGACACTTTCATTTGGCAATTTCGGCTGATTAGTCATGCGGGTGTGAGATATTTTTCAGGATTTGGGTAATCTTATTATCGTTATCCTTATTACACTCAATTTGAAATTTTACAATAAAATGAGGTCTTATATATATTTTTTTTAAAGTTAAATTATATTTTAATATCTTTATTAAAATTAGTCTTCCAACTGAAAATATCAAAAAGTATGTTTGTTAATATATCTTCTCATCTCTAAATGAAGTTGAGCAGTTTGATTAAGTATTGGTTGATGTGAAGAAATATAGCATTAATTTAAATAATCCTTTATAAAAATATCTTATAAGATATTTTCCAAAATTCTGAATAATTCTATATATTTAAGAATAGTTAAATTTTAATATTTTTAATAAAAAATAAATTTTAATTTAAATATTTTCATACATGTATTTAAAAAAATTTACAAGTTTAAGTTAATCTTTTTATAAATTATCACTTATAAAAAAATTATTTCATGTCTTTTTATGCCACGTCGTATCCTTTAGAAAAATCTAAGCACCACGAATTTCGAAAGCCAGCTTTAATCCCAGAACTTTGTACAATGTATACGTAGATTTTTTTTTTTGCTACAAAGAAAAAAAAAATCAAAAGAAAAGAACAAAAGCACCCTAGCTAACGTAGGGTTCTTCGGTACAAAGCGTCATATTTGTCTCGGTGGATTTGGTCCCGGACAGTCACCGGGAGTTCCTGCAGTATATGCAGGTATGAACTGAAAGCCACTACAAGCGAGGCCATCCAATCTGCACACTGGTTCTCTTTGTGATACACATGCTGGAGTTGCACCTCCCATGCTCGGTGTAATAAACGTTAAGTACCTGTCACCAATAAAATATCGTCAGTTAAGACTAAACTGGAAGAGATAAACTGGAAGAGAGGATATTAATGACCTCAAGAGAGTCTACTTTAACAATCACTCTTCTGTAGTCATCGCCCAAGCCAGGATAAGGCCCGAATGTACGCCCTAGAGTTCTACAGTTATAGGAGAACCCTAGCCGATGTGGTGAATGAAACTTCCACACTAACTCCCTTGACTATCTCAAAGTAAACCGCCCGCCGTACTATCCGTAACTCGCACCGTACTATCCGTTCAAGTAACGGAAGAAGAGTTTTAGAGAGAGAGAGAGAATTATAGAGAATCCCGAGAGAAAAAAAAGATTCATTCCATTCATAACAAGCATGTTCGCGTAGCTCTTATACATGTGTGAATTATCCTGTATACTCAGGTACAGAACGCCAACCTTGAGGTTTATTTAAATGTTGCGTACAATACTAATTAAAATTTAAAAGGCTTCCGTTGTTTCTCGCTCGAGCGTCGTCGCCTTCATTAATCTTCTGCAACAATTCCCTTTTCCTTAATGTCCTTGTCTATTAGATTGACTTCTGAGAAACTCCTTTGGAGGTCAAAGAGATATTCCCATGTTGTACTGGTGTTTTCACCATCCGACCATTGAACCAACCACTGTGTGACTACTCGATTATTTCTTTTTGTCATCTATCGGTCCAATATTGCTACTAGTACACATTTAACCGGTGTGAGGAACTCTAGTGGTGATGAGAAAGTTCAACCTTACTCAATGCGTGCCTTTTTCAGCTGAGATACATGGAACACCAGATGTATTATGGTCCATAATAAAGTGGAGATAATTTCTGATTACTCCTCCTCAGTAAAGAATATTGTTTGTAAGGTTGTAATTTTAATATGACCATGTCTCCTACCTTGAATTCTCATTCAGAGCGTTTAGAATCTACATATTGCTTATCCGATTTTGAGCCCTCTGTAGGTGGAATTTCGTGACATTAGTTATTGCCTTCATGTTCTGTAAAACCATATCCACTTCTAATATCTTGGAGTCCCCTGCTATATAAGGAGTATATATTGGTGGCGGGTATCCATATAAGGCCTTAAATGGTGTGGAGTTGATGAAAGCTCGATAAGTTGTGTTGTACCACCATTCTACCAGTGCTATCCGCTCACTTCATTTCTGAGGCATTTTACCACAAAAACATCGTAAACATGTTTCAAGGATTTTATTTATTGCTTCCGTCTGTACATCCGTTTACTGGTGGTAGGTGGAAGAACACTTCAATTTAACTCCTTGCAGTCGAAGGAGCTCCTGCCAAAACTTACTCAAGAAAACAGTGTCCCTGTAGCTAATGATTGACTTTAGCATGCCATGTAACTTAAACAAATTATTTAGGAATATTTCAGCTATATCACAAGCAAAATATGGATGTTTAACGAGAATAAAAAGAGAATACTTAGTAAATCGATCCGCCACTACTAGAATAACCGATTTTTCCTTTGAAACAGGAAGTCCTTCAACAAAATCAACAGTCACCTCCCTCCAACTGCCTTCTGGAATTTTGATAGGATGCAGTAGTCTAAGGTAAGCAGAGCTATCTTGCTTATTCCTCTAGCATCTCATGCAGTTTTGAACGTGAGTTTGCACATCTCGAACCATTCCTTTCTGGAAAAACACTTTCTGCAACTTCTTCACAGTAGCCACTGCACCTACATGTCCTCCCATGGCGTCATTATGACAAACGTCGATGATCTGTTGACGGATATTTTTGTTGACACCCACTACTAAACGTCCTTTCTATCTCAATAACCCATTCTTCCATTCATAGGTACTGGATTTAATAATGTTAGATGCTAAATTCCATATTATATCTTGAATGGCTTTATCTTCTTACCAAACCTTTTTTATCTCCTCTAACAATTCACTTGTGTTACGAAAATCATCAACATTTATATGCTAGTAATCCCTGAGAGAGCATTTGTAGTAGTGTTCTCCTTACCACTATGATATTGCACTTCGAAGTCATAACCGAGAAGCTTCAGTAGCCACAACTTTTGGAATGGAGTAAATAGACGATGCTCTAACAAATATTTTAAGCTCCGATGATATGTTCTAACTATGAATGGTCTGAAACTCAAATAGTGATGTCAGTGCTTAATGGCCTTTATCACTGTCAATAATTCTTTTTCGTAGGTAGATAAGCCATGGTGTCTCCTCGCTAGCGACTTATTAAGGAAGGCGATGGGATGACCTTCCTGTTAAAACACAGCCCCGATCCCTTGCCCACTTGCATCAGTTTCTATTACGAAGGTTTTTGAAAAGTCTGGTAATGCCAACATTAGAGTTGACAAAATTGCTTCTTTCAATTTCTCAAAAGTTGTCTATTCCTTTTGCTGCCACCCCAACTGGTTAGATGTTCCTTCTTAAGCAACTCAGTTATCGGTTTCGCCAACATCCCATACCCTTTAATAAACCTTCAGTACTAACTAGTGATTCCCATAAACCCCCGTAGGTCCTTAACACACTTAGGCTCAGGCCAATCTTCAATTGTCTTGACCTTATGGGGATCAATTATTACTCCCCCTTTTGAGATTGTGTAACCCAAATATTCCACTTGGTGAGCCCCAAATACACAATTACTTACTCGCAAGATTAGTTTATTGTCCTTTAGTGTTTGAAGGGTCACCGAGATATGTTCTACTTGGAATGACAACGATGAGCTATAGATTAATATATCATCAAAAAATACTAAAATAAAATGACACAACTATGGTTTAAATAATTCATTCAATAATATGAAATGTTTAAGGCACATTTGTCAAGCTGAAGGGATGACCCAAAATTCATAATGTCCTTTGTGAGTTTTAAAGGCCGTCATCGGAACATCTTCCGGTTGTATCCCGATTTGGTGGCAACTGGAGCACAGGTCCAATTTGGAGAACTGGCTGGCTCCATGCAATTCATCCAACAATTCTTGAATGAGAGGTATCAAAATTTATCCTTCACTGTATGTTTGTTCAACTCTCGGTAATCTACGCATATATGCCATGAATTGTCTTTTTTTTACAAGGACCACTGGAGATGCATATGGTCCATAGCTATGGCGGATGAACCCTTGCTTTGTAAGTTCATTAGCTAATTGCTCTATTACATCTTTCTAAGTCCCCAGGTCACAATATGGCCACACATTAATTGTATCGACTCCTTCCTTCATAACACACTTAGGCTCCGGCCAATCTTCAATTGTCCTGACCTTATGGGGATCAATTATTACTCCCCCTTTTGAGATTGTGTAACCCAAATATTCCACTTGGCGAGCCCCAAATACACAATTACTTACTCGCAAGAATAGTTTATTGTCCTTTAGTGTTTGAAGGGTCACCGAGATATGTTCTACTTGTAATGGCAATGATGAGCTATAGATTAATATATCATCAAAAAATACTGAAATAAAACGACACAACTACGGTTTAAATAATTCATTCAATAGTCTGAAATGTTTAAGGCACATTTGTCAAGCTGAAGGGAATGACCCAAAATTCATAATGTCCTTTGTGAGTTTTGAAGGTCGTCATCAAAACATCTTCCGGTTGTATCCCGATTTGGTGGCAACTGGAGCACAGGTCCAATTTGGAGAACTAGCTGGCTCCATGCAATTCATCCAACAATTCTTCAATGAGAGGTATCAAAATTTATCCTTCACTGTATGTTTGTTCAACTCTCGGTAATCCACACATATACGCCATGAATTGTCTTTTTTTTACAAGGACCACTGGAGATGCATATGGTCCATAGCTATGGCGGATGAACCCTTACTTTTTAAGTTCATTAGCTAATTGCTCTATTACATCTTTCTAAGTCCCCAGGTCACAATATGGCCACACATTAATTGTATCG
>JAOSBK010000006.1:1129797-1142087 GCA_027568895.1 Erythroxylum shatona | reverse complement strand
CACTGGAACAAGCAGCACAAATACTAGTTCGGGTGCACAGACAGGGGGGTTTGACGGTTCATGGTTTTCAAACTTTGTCACAGGAGACTCATCCCGCAATAACGTTTCCTCTTCTGCTAGGCTCTTTGCTTTGATTTGCTCTACAATGGCGGTTCTGTTTCTTCGTTTATAATCTCCTTTTTTCTCTAAGTGCACATGCCCACCACCTGGACTAGTACCATTGCTTGGCGATGAGAGAAAGGTTGACGAGGCACAGATTGTAAAGCCAATTTTCCACGTCACATGTGTATAAAATTAGATGATTTGTTCTTGGATAGCATAAATATATTAGGGTTAAGTACACCAAGACCTTTCTGTTTCAATTCTTATATCTTAATAATTATTACTTTTTTTTTATAGTAACGTCATCGTACCCGATATATAAGATTCTCCGTGATCTCTGAAACTCGGGAAGGGTTATAGTATATGCACTTTTCTTTTGTATTTTTATAAAGAGATTATTTTCTTGACTTTATGCTTACGAAGATAATTTGATGTCATATTTTATTAATTTTGATTTACAATGTTCGTACATAAATTAATAAAATATGAGTTATATGATAATTAAGTAATAATATAAAGAAGAAAATAATAATTTTTAAAATACTAATATTGGAAAGAAAAAAATGTTAACCCAACAAATTATATACCTTCCAATATTGTACTTCAATTCTTTCAAGGATTGGTAACGTAAAGCTACAAAATTGGGAGGGAGACATTAAAGATCTATCATTTTCAATGTTGTAAACGATTTAGAGGGCAATCAAGAAAAGGGAGCATTTGCTTTATTGTGAATCATTTGAGTGATATGGTTGGTGCCTACTTTGCTGGATTTGCAAGATTGGAAGGTTTGTGATTTGGGTGGCACTGAAAACGCTATGATGGTGTCTAAGTCATGCCTGTTATTATTTCCATTCATTCCTTAACCAATGGCAGACAGGACAATCAAAATGAGAAAAGGTTTATTTTTAAATATGCCACTTTTTTAGTTTAATTTTAACTTTTTAATTTATTTTATTTTAATAATTTTTCTGGTTAAGAATTAATTAATTTATTTATTGATCATTTTATAAATTAATAATTTTTTATAAACTATTAATAATTAATTAATTTTTAATAATATATTTGTAATTAAAATTTAAATTCTTCCGTTAATAAATACATTCGTTTTAATCATATCTCTACTACGTGTAGAGGCACAAACGGTAGGAACTTGAGGACTTGGATTCAATTTCTATGAATTTCTTATGATTTTGTGTTAGAAACACAAAGTTTCGCTTTGCATTATATTGATACTTGATTTTAAATCGTATATTTATCAAGTAATTTAGCATAAATTAGAAGTTATTTCATATAAATTTTAGAATTTCAATGTCTTGTTCGTATTTATTTCAGGCCAGCCCGAATGGCAATTTTGGTCGATCAAGTTCGGGTCAACGGGATTCAGTCGGGCCGAACCGGATCAAAATTGCCATTGTTATGATAGCCATTAATAGTAGAATGGACCTCTGTTATGTTATAGATAATAAAGCCCAAAAAAAGGCACTAAAATTAAATTAGTTAGAAGCTTTAAGATCATACCTATCCTGCAATTCATGATCAGCCACCAAGCTGAAGACAATTCCTGCTGAACATAAGGTTACTCTACAATCTAGTATTTTTCCCGTGGCTTGACTCAAAAAAGAAGATGAAATGTAAGAAAAAGTAGATGTACCACAAGGTCCGTGCTTTGGGTAAATCTATAGTTCATCCTTAACAGCAGAGTCCTCCTCGTCACTGGTTGCAGCTCCAGCTGATGTTGTTGATGTTTCTTTAGTTTCAGTCTCTGCTTCAGCCTCTTCTGAATCATCTTCCTCCTCAACAGTGGCATCTGGGCTAATGTCAAGGCTAGATTTAACCGAGTCATAGATTCGGGAAGCAAAATCTTTCGGATCAGTGAGCACGAAGCCACTCTCCATTAAGGCTGTTTGGTACATGAGTTGTGCTGTTTGTTTGACGCTTTCATCCTGAAGGCAAAAGACAACAAAATATTAACAAAATGGATAACAGTAAACACATTGATGCTAAGTTAACTAGTCGTTCGCTAAATTCTAAAATTCTAATGGATTTTCCACTCGAGTTTCTGTAAACGGATCGACTGTAATGTTGTAGTCACTAAAAATGTTTTACAGCTCAATCAGAAGTTAGTTCTGATACTATGGCTTTTCATGAATTCAAACATCATTACATACAAGCATATGCAATTTCGAAGACAGTTTAGCAAGTAATACCTCAGGGTCTTTGAGTACTCTTTCCCGTAGCTCCTTGATGATTGGGTGCCTGGGGTTAATTTCAAGCACTCTCTTGCCACGCATATATGCTTGTTTGCTAGCATCGGACAAGGTCTGAGACTGCATAATTCTCTCCATATTTGCACTCCATCCATACTTTGATGTCACAACTACACAAGGTGTGTTATCCAAACGATTGCTGATCTTGACATCGTCCACATTCTCACTAGCAGCAAGAGCACCCTTCCACCACTTGGTGAGCTCCTTAAATGACTCCTTCAACTCCTTGACTTTGGAGTCTTTAATTTTCAGGCCCTCTTTAGACACATTCTGGAACTTCTTATCTTCATAGTCCATCAAATATTGCATCAAGTATTCATCAACAGCGTCTGTGAAGAATATAACCTGAAAAGTGTTTCAACCCAAAAATGTCAGTGTGAAAAATCAAGGGCTTTTAAGGAATGACACTTCTTAGTTACGTCAAGAAATTACCTCATAACCCTTCTTCTTTAGCCTCTCAAGGAATGGAGACTTCTCCAATTGTTCCTTGTTTGGCCCTGTTATATAGAAGATGTCCTTTTGCCCTGACTTCATTCTTGAGATGTACTGGTCAAGTGAAGTCAATTTGCCATCTGACTTTGTGCTGTGCATGTGCGAATTGAAATAAATCATCAATGAAGTGTCAGAAGATCCACCCTGATAATGAAGATAAGGAGAACAGCTACCTTTCAAATCTGAGAAGTTTTGCCAAGCGGTTTCTGTTAGTTGCATCCTCGATAATGCCAAGTTTGATAGATTTGCCAAACTCATTCCAGAACTTAGTATATTGACCTTTCTTCTCATTGTCACTAGAATCCTCCGTATCTCCATCTACTACGTTACGACACAATTGTCAGAAACAAAGCCAACACCAGAATTCTAAACCATATCATCGTTAAAAAGGGCATGATGGGTTACAGACAGAAATTTAAGTTGTTATTTCATTTCATATAAACATAAGCCAGAAGGACCAGGTAGTAGTGAATGGGAAGTCACCAACAAATTTCACTGAAATGCAACGTTGTGTATACATATAAGAAACAAGAGAGCTAATTACTGACACCCCAGTGAATTGGTTACAGAAATACCTTTCTTGTCATTGTTCACCTCGTCAGGATCCTCATCTGCGATTTTGCGGATCATATCAAGTGCCTTTCGGATAAGTTTCTTTTTTATTGTTTTCAAACTGCTGTGCTGTTGAAGCATTTCTCTTGATACATTGAGTGGCAGTGTATCAGAATCAACAAGACCCTGTCCAAAAGATTATGGTTTCAAATTTGATATCTCCTCTACCTTGGTTTAGAAGAATGAAAAGAACTTCTCTAAACTAATCTAATACCTTCAAGAAGCTCAAATACTTGGGCAAAAGCTCATCAAATTCATCAGAGATGAAGACCCGTCTAACATACAACTTCAAGTTGGATTTGTTAGAGTTGTAGTAGCTTTCATATAGATCATGAGGAGCCCTTGGTGGGATAAATAATACAGCCTTGAACTCCACATCACCTTCTGCATTGAAATGACTCCAACCCATAGGTTTATCCTCGCTAAAGTCCTGTTAAACAAAAAAATACATATTAGAACAAATGAAACCGTGCAACCAACCGATCAATAAACTAATCTTTCTGCAGCCACCAAAATACAAAAGCTTACCTTTGCTAGAGCATTATAAAATTTTGTGTACTCTTCATCAGTAACCTCCTTTGGATTCCGCAGCCAGATAGCCTTAACATCATTCAAAAGTTCCCACTCATAAATAGTTTCCTTGACTTTTTTTGTCTTGGGCTTCTCCTCCTTATCTTCGTCATCTTCACTCGTCTGAGATTCCCCTTCTTCTTCAGAAGAGCTACTTTCAGCTGTTATCAACAAAGAATTGAGCATTAGGCAGCCAAAAAGCAAGATTGACCTTGCAGTGATGTGTCCCACAAATAGCAGTGGTTACGATACATGATAAACCATAAAGAACACATACATGTTTCTTCTTCATCACTTGATTCATCATCATCTGCTGGAGCCTCTACATCAATCTCTTTGCTAGCCCACAAATGTATCGGGAAGTTAATGAATTCAGAATACTTCTTCACTAGATCCTACAAAGGAATAAAATAAAAATTTTATCAGGCATGTACTGTCCACAAAGGCGACCGGAATATTCACCAAAAAGATATCCATGTTTATGCACCAAAATTGAACACTCAGATAGTAATATAATGGATCATTGTTGAACAAATACATTAGCATACCCACCTTCAGTTTGCTTTGCTCCAAGTACTCTCCAGCTTCATCCCGAAGATGAAGTCTAATCTCAGTTCCACGTCCCAATGGTTCATTCCATGTGTCCTCAGATATTGCAAATGCTCCATCAGCCTTTGACTCCCATACGTACCTAAAAACACACATGCAATTTACAAGTTATACTTCCAAACTGGCAACAAAATTAAGTTACCAATTACATTAAAACAAAGAAACTATATTACAGAAGAGGCATACTGTTTATCATCGTTATGTTTGCTGATGACTTCAACATAGTCAGCAACAAGATAAACAGAGTAGAACCCAACTCCAAACTGTCCAATGAGATTGAGGTCTCCACTTGTTTGCATTTTCTCCACAAACGCTGCACCATTTAGAGAACAACTTTGATAAGCATTTTTCATAAGTTAACCCAATTAGAAGTTTCATAAGTAAACGTATTGCTCCGTACGAATAAAACTTACCAGAAGTTCCTGACTTTGCTATGGTTCCCAAGTTCTTGATCAAATCCTCCTTCGTCATACCTATACCTCTGTCACGAATTGAAATAAGTTTCTTTTCTTTGTCCAATTTTATCTGCATTCACCCCATCAAAGTTTACATACATAAGTCACTACCCTTACGTTCTAGAGTATTGGGCCACTAATAAAAGAATGCAAAGTGCCATTAACCTGGATTTCGAGCTTGGTGTTATCACCTTCCCCCAAAACCTCTTTGTCAGTAAGAGACAGGAATCTAATTTTATCCAGCGCCTGAGAATCAACCAGTGCAATTTTTTAATCAAATTCGGGCAATGACAACCAACTTTCAAATTTAGCTTAAAAACACTACATTATCCTTACATCAGATGCGTTAGATATCAACTCTCTGAGGAAAATATCTTTGTTGCTATAAAGAGAGTTGATAATAATATCCATAAGCCGAGACACCTCAGCTTGGAACTCAAACTTCTCCGCATTACTGCGAAGCGATCTCTTCGAAATCGACTCCGCTTCTCTGAGCCAAAAAAATACACATAATTCCAAAATTTCACGCACATTCGAACATCCAGATAAGTTCGAGCCATGCATCTCCAATCATAATTCACAAAAAAAAAAATTATAAGCAAGCGTACCTCCTCGCTACATCAGAGTCAGTCGATAAGCCGTGTGGAACAGCACCGAGTTTCTCTTCAACCTTTGGAAGATCGGCGATGTCTTCGGAATCTTCCTCTGCATTTGCCTGCAACTTCCAGCCTACGTACACACAGATCCAAACAAAAACTCAGAGAAAACCGAATCTAGAAGAAGAAGTTTAAGGAATCCAGAGAATTTTGAACACATAGAAAAATTGCGCTTACCCTGATCTGAAATCAAAGAGAACAAGCAAAGAAGAAGCAAAAGGGAAGGGATCGTCCACTTCCTCATTGTTAGTTTCCAGTAGCTTAGCAGCTTCTTTCAGTGGAGAGCTTTCAGAGGACTGTGTTGTAAGTTCTTTAGATGGTTTGGCTCATTTCTCGTGTCTATTTAACCGGCGGTTTTTATGAGGAAGACGGTTTTAGGTCTTGCGAGATTGTTTTGATTGGTTTAGCACTGCCAGCGTGGACGATCTGACGGGTGACAGTGAGAAAGTGGGACGTGGATGAACCCTATTGGTTGATGTTGTGGAAAAACTTATATGTATGAACGGTCCCACCGAGACGACTTGACCACTCAGTGTAGTTGACCGCTCTGATTGGGGTTTTACGTTGCCACGATGGACGATCAAGTGTGAAGTGTGTGTCCGGCGTGGCGAGATTTTATTGGATATTGGTTTCCGTTCGACGTGGACAGACTGAGATTTCCAGAATGCTCTAAGAAAATAAAATCACAAGTGAAGAAAAAAAAATCCTCCAATAGGCCATAGGCTATGATGTGCATTGGGCCCATTGGGCAGATTTGTGATTATCAGGACCAATTGTGCTATTGTTAGGTTTGGGCCAATATAAAGACAAAGACTAAGCCTTTGAACTTTTGGCCCATACTTTACTGTTTTTGTTTTCGTTGGTTTTTTTGAATTTTTTGCTTCTTACAATTTTAAAAAATTCTGAAGATTTTAAAAAAATATTTTTTTATTTCTACTTTTATAATTTCGTTTACTATTATTTAGATATATATTATTTAATTATTTAATATATTAATTTTAAATAATAATAATGAATTAAAATTAATTGCTAATAAGAATTATGAATAATTTAATTTATAATTAAATTTAATCTTTATTAATAAATATAATTAAATTTAAAACATCTTTAGGAAATATAAATTTAAAATAAAATTCACATAATAATTAAAATATATTTAAATAAATATTATTTTATAATAAATTTTAATTTTTAAAATATTTTATTTTAATAAAAATAAAATATTTTCTTATTAATTTGATAATAAATATTATATAAGAGATAAAAATAAATTTATTTAATTAAAATAATTATATTTGATTTTATTTAATATATAATTATTATCAGTGATTAAAATATAACTACATTAACAATTAACATAATTTTGTTTTTATCTAAAAGAAAAATAGAAACTGAAAATAATAACAGAAAAACATAAATAAGGATGTCAATGAGCTGACCCAACACAGCCTTACTTTTTTATTAAAAATTTATATAACAACGTCTTTTTTGTTGTTCCAACTCATCCTTATGACCTGATCGGGCAGAACTGTTTTGACTTGTGGTCTGATCAACCTAGGCCAAAATCAGGCCGGGCTAAAATTGCCAAACCTATACATAAATGGAACAAAAAACCTTTAAATTTATATTGATAAAGAAGTGATAAGTTAAATAAGAACCATATTCAGCTAAAATTTGTATACGAGAAAGGAAAATTTTCGTTGTTATCGCTAAATACAAGTTTATCGTTTAATTTATTTAAAAATATATAATTTTTAATAATAACTGATTCATATATTCATATGTGGATAACATTAATAAATTGGTAATTTGTTCATATGCGGATAACATCGAGATTAAATTAACCTTTATTGCTGCCCTATGTTATAATATCAGTGAGATAGGGACATTTCCAGATAAGGTTCGACAGGATCAAACGTTTGCAAGGTATGGTCTCCATCACTTCAATTTAGCATTAATCCCATGCCCAAAAAAAAAAAAATCAAATTTGATTTTGTTTTAATTTAAACATTTTTATTTGAGTTTCCGTTCTGAAAATTTTAAACTTAAAAATTAATTTAAAATTTGTTGCATAAATACTATGCACACATTTCCAAGAACTTTATGAGATTTTGTTCAAACGAAATCACTTACGCACATAAATGTGTGGATAAAATGAATTAGGACAAAATTGAAATAGCAAAACTGGTAAAAGTACTGTTTTGAAAACTAGACCGAATCAGCCGGTCGGACTATAAAACTGGTGATTGGAGCATGAAACGGTCCGATTTAGTCCTTATTTTTTGTGAACTCGTTTATTTTACTGCGAGATCGGTAAAAACTCTGAACCAATGTAAAATAGGATCGGTCAATCTATTTAAAATATCTTGATTTTAACTTGACGAGAAGTCTTGTTTGAACGAGACATTAGTTGAGTTTGGTTTTTAATAGTGAATTAACTGAAAACCTCTACAAGCGATTGAAGCAGCTGAAAAGGACCTCTAAACATCATGATGTCTTCAATCTTTTTTTTTATAAAAGGAAAAGCCGAAAACAGCTTACACTATAAGTCTAGAGGAGCGAGTCCCCGATATATCCTCTACAAGGAGAAAATGGCACCCTATGAGTGAAGTTTCTAGATAGGTGATCCCTATATCGAAATAAGTGGCGTAATTTGCGAACCAGTTGGCGAATTTGTTGCTCTCTCGATATATGTGGTGATGTGCAATAGTCCAGTTCCGGGTGAACAACTCATGTATACCTTGAACGATGAGGTTGAGGGCTTTGGCCCTGGTAGGTGCGGAGGAAATTAATTGAAGTGTCATTGTGGAATCCACTTCTAACTCAATCCGGCGATAGCCCAGATTCTAAGCGATTGTGAGCCCAGTAAAAATCCCCCAGAGTTCTGCGAGCAACGGTGAATATCAACCTAGATTTTGGGTGAACCCTCTGAGCCAGTTGCCTGCACAGTCCAGTAGAAGCTCGCTTGTTGTAGCTGTGGACGAGTAGCGTTTACTGGTGCCATCGGTATTAAGTTTCACCCAACCTGTGGAAGGTGTGCTCCATCTGAGACATTGCTAATGTTGAGGGTGAGGGTCGGATGCTGCTGGATGCCGCGCGATCAGCTGCCTGTCGTATCAGACCTGTATAAGACAAAATATAAGATGCGGGTGAGGAAGGCCAAGTAAAATTTGCATCAAATAAAGTCAGATTTCTCCATGTCCATAAGAGCCAACAGGTAGTGCCAAACAGGATCGCCCAATCATCTCCGTGGACGTGTCGGTGTTGCTGGAGGTTTTTCTGGACCCACTCTTGCTTCGGCATAGTGAAGAAGTCGTGGGGAAGAACATGTGAGGGGAAAGTGGTCCACGTTTGGCGGGCGTTGCTGCAATCCCGCAAGAGATGTAGAGAGGATTCTTCAAGGCAGTAATGATTCTTCAATCTTTGCTAGACGTTTGGAAGCTGCCAAAGTCTCCACCTTTACATTGCTCCTTGCTTTTCAGCTATACCTGTTTCATATTTCTGCTCTAAACTCCAAAGCCCTCCTCCGAGTCTGACAAAATTTTGACTCTTACATTGTCTTTGTTTGCTCTATCCTGCTATCTTATTTTGTGAACTTAAAAAAATTATATATTTTAAAGTTTTAAGATTTAAGTTAAGTTTATAATTAGATAAATAACTAAATAATATATTTAAAATTATCTTATGTATAATATATTAAAAAATTTGTTTATTTAATTATTTATTAATCATCAATTTGATCATTGTTAAATTCTGATTAAACCATTAACTCTTGAATCAGATGCTTCTTTGGCTCAATTACCGATTTGATTTTTAAAACATCTAGTAAAAGTTATCACATGATTCACATCCCCCGTTGTGTTTGCAATTGGCTAACAATTCTTTGAATCGTCAAGACCAATGTAGATTTCATATCTTGGTTTGGTACTTAAATAGTTTAATTGCCTTTATTTCGAATCTAGATTTGTTGACAACTACAATTTGTTCACAAAGATCGTCTATCCATGTTAAAATGTTAATACCTAGGTTAACTAGGATTTCTTCGCATTTCGTACAAAATTGTATAAAAAATGTTTATTCGTGATTTAAATAGATTTTTTAAATTTAAATTATTAAATAATCTTTAAAATATGCAATTTATAAATTATATTATAAAAAAATTAGAAGATGTAATTTTTGTTTGATAAAGAAATTGATTAGTAAAACTTAGATTATACTTTTTTCAATATTTAAAAAACAAAACAAAGTTTTTTTTCTAAAAAAGAACTTAGGTTAGAGGTTGGTCCAAAGAACGAGAGTCGGTTTCCTTAAGGGAGTTTTTGCTCGCTAGCTCAATGGTACTGGGGTTGAAAATCAGACTTAAGTTTAAATTGTAAGATAAAATATTTACGATTTAAAAGGTCCGATCGATACTAAATTGTCATAAAATTAGCTAAAGATTTAATAAAACTAAAGAATTTAAAATATAATTGAAAAAATTGTTCTTACCCTTCAACTAATTTAAATTTTAACTAAAAAAGCGATGTTAGATAAAAATTAATTAATTAATTTTAATTTATAATAACCTATTAATTAATAAAAATTTAATTAATTAATTAATTAATTGAATAATTTTTAATAACAAAATTTATTAAAATAAATATAACAAAAAAATTAAAAACCTAATCAAAAAATTAAATATTCAAAATTTTTATAATTGAATCTATTACTTTTTTTATTAAGACTTCTAGCCCATATAAACGTTTAATTTTTTGGTTATTTGCTTTGAAATGCTTCTTTTTTATCATTTATATTTCGACTCGTTCGACTTAAAATTAATAATTAAAATATACTTTTAAATAAGTGTATCATTATGTTATCTAAATAATATATTTAAATCACATAATTTATAATATTAACTCATCCACACATCCGTACGTTGTTGTGTATGTAGTGAACAACATTAACGAGCTTTGAATTGGATAACATTAAGACGAAAGTGACTTTTATGGGTTGCCTTTTTTTTATATAAAAAGGAAACTACCGAAACATGTTACAAAATGAGTCTAAAGAATTAGGGCCCTTTTGGTAGGAGAAAGTAGCACCTAAGGGGTGTAGAATCAAGATAAATGACTTCAACATCAAAATAAATGGCATAGTTGACTAGTTAATCAGCACATCTGTTGCTCTCTCGATATATGTGTCGATGTGCAATAGTCCAATTTCGGATAAACAGCTCATAAATGCCTTGAATGATGAGATTGAGGGCCTTGGATCGACTGGCTGTTGAAGAGTGCGTAAGATTTACTGCTGTGGAGTCCATTTCAAGCTCGATCCAGCTAGATCTCAAATTTCACACAAGTGTGAGCCCAGTAAAAATTTCCTAGAGTTTCACGGACATTGGTGAACTTTCTAAGCCAGTTGCCTGCACTATTCTGTAGAAGGCCACCTGTTGTGGCTGTGGATGAAGTACGTTTGCTTGCTCCATCGATGTTGAGTTTTACCCATCCTGTTAGAGGTTTGCTTCAGCCGATAAATTGTTGGTGATGAAGGCGAGGGCCGATATTAGCTCGGTTTTACCATCCACCTACCTTTTAGATCAGACCTGCATAAGATAATATAAATAGTCGGATAAAGAAGGCCAAGTAAAATGTGCATCGAATAAGGTAAAATTCACCTTTAATATATCATATTAGTGAGACGGGGACATTCCAACATAGTTTTGTCACATTTGGTCGGGCCACGGGCTGCCCTGGCTCGTACTCGGACTGTGGATTGATTAACTCTGATCTGATCAATTGACTCCGCACTAAGTTAAGACTAACTTAGATTGTCATCTTTAAATGGAAATGGGAAATGAAAGGTATGAAAGGACCACTATTCAATTTAGTTTAAGTGTCTGTTTATTTCAGTTTTTAGATAATGAATAAGTACTTTTTTCATAACAAAAGTTGCATTTAAGAAAAATGAGTGTTCTGTTGTAAAATTCAAAAGTACTTTTTTAATAGAAATGTCCTTTTTAGAAGTTAAAATACAGCTTTTTGAGAATCTCAAATTTAGAGCTTTTCAAAAAAGCACTTTTTTCATGTAAAATTTTCATATTAATTAATGAGTATATTTTTTAGTCCCTTTTATCCTTGTGTTTTTATACATAATTCTCATAATGCTCACAAACGTATCTTCACGTTTATTTTGAATTTATATAATATTATTTGATTTTTTATATATTTAAATATTTATTTTATATTAGTTTTACTTATATTATAATCCATATAAAAGATTTGGTTACATATATTTTTATTTATGTTTCATATGGTTTAAAATTATATAATAATTAATATATTTTACTTTGCATATTGTTTAATATATTTATATACATAAATAATTTTTATTATAAAATAAAATATAGTTAAAATTATTTTTTTTAAATATTGTCAAACAGTTTATTATACGAAGCTCTTTTAAAAACATTCCTTTTTAAATGACAGCCAAACAGTCATCTAATTTCTTAAAAAAACTTTTCTGACAAAAGTTCTACTGACAAAAGC
>JAOSBK010000006.1:1109282-1128323 GCA_027568895.1 Erythroxylum shatona | reverse complement strand
GCTGAATCAACTTTTGCTTATCAAAAGCATAAAAAGAGTCACTTGGATTCAAGCATGCCACACAAATAAGCAACTTGATATTTACCTCATTGAAGCGATTGTTGAGCTCTTAAAGTTGCATATTAATCACAGTGCAAAATAATTCCACTTGATAATGATACAAATTTGTCATTTTTTGTGCATTTCGCCTTGACCTTCTCCGATGTACAAAATTTTCATCCATATTTAGAATGGCAATATCATGATTCTCACAAAATGAAGATGTTTAATCAAATAAGGACTGCCACCCATCATCCCTCATCATTTGTAGTCGTTGTTTGGAAACTTTAATCAAATAAATTGCATTAATAATGTCTTGATCCGTCCCTTACAACGCTTGAGATAATTTATTTGTGATGCCCAAGATTTTTTTCATCAAATGCAAGCTAAACACAAATTCATAAGATTAGATATAATTAAGCAAATCATATGCTTCACCTTTGTGGGAGAATCCTTTCCACAATTGTGTTCAATAAGGATTATTGTTTTTTGCTTTGGGTTTGGTGATCCTTATAGAGTTAGGGGAAGAAGAAGCCAAAAAGACAAAAAATAATGTGATGAAGAAGTCAAATCGGTTTAAAAATCTGAATAAAAAAAGTCAATTAAGCATATAGTTTTTATCTTTCTATTTGTAGATTTTCATTTAAAAAAGTCATGAGCCCAAATAATAATAATCTTAATAAAAATAGATGGGCTCAGATTTTATTTTTATTTGATATCTTAACATATTTATTATTTTTATTATTTTTTGCCACCAATTAAATTAATGAGGGCAAAATTTTAATTTTTTATAGAATTAAAACTTTAAATAATAACTTTTTATATAAATATTTTTAGATGTCAGTGGGGGCAAGTGCCCCACTGTAGATCCTCCCATGATTCTACTAGAGGATATTTTGGAGGTATCATTTCCTCGATTAGTTACTTATGGTTAATATACTCTTCTTTCGAATCTAAAAAAAATTTTCTTTGAATCTCCCACGCCAGTGTAGATTTCATATCTTGGTTTGGTTGCTTTTTCTTGCCCATTCCAGTCTAGATTCGTTAAACCTTACACTCTCAGTCTCTGCGCAAAGATCCTAGATCCGTGTTACAAGGTTAATGCTCATGTTAACTTGGAACTTCCGTCAAGCTGGTTAACCTCTAATGTGTCGCTTAAATATCTCGAGAAGTTGGATTCCAGTTTTAGAATCCCTAAAATGATATTTTAAATTGATTATGTTAGTTTTAATAATTAAAAATTCAACAATTTTACTTGTTTTAATCATAAAAATCTTAAATTAACCACCATTTTTTAATTTTTATCTTTTCAATTTTATTTACTTTAATAACTTTTATAGTAAAAATTAACTAATTTATTAATTCAACAATCAATTTTTATAAATTAATAAATTCTTATAAACTAATTAATTTATATTTAATAATATCATTTTTAATTAAACTTCATTATTCGATAAGTGAGGACAACCTCTCTCAATCATATTTCAAATTATTCATTTTATTTAATTTTAAACCAACGTTTCGGATAAATCTTTTAAACTTTAAACTTATTTTTTTTCTAATTTAACTTTCAGTTTGATTTTAAAAATAATGACTATTTGAGTTTAAATTATTAATTTATTAAATAATATTTAAATATATAATTAAATTATTATTAATAATTTATAATTTATATCATTCATACTACAATGTTAAAATTAAATTCGACTTAGGAGATATTTAGTAATTTAGATTAGAAGCGAGTTGCTTTTCTATTTTAGATATTAATTTAGGGGTTGCTAGGTCTTTTTCTATTGTGGTTTTTAATTTTAATTTTTAATTTTAATTTTTAATTTTTAATTTTAATTTTCAGTTTTAATTTTTTGTATCTTTTAAATAAAAATAAAAACTTGTTTAATTGTTAATATCAACGTATTTATATTTTTATTACTGATAATTACTACATATTAGATAAAACTTAAACATAAATTATTTTTAATTAAATAAATTTATTTTAATCTCTTATATAATATTTATTATCAAATTATTAATACAATTATTTAAAATGAATAACTTTAAAAATAACTTTTTTATCTAAAAAATAATTTTTGATTTAAATAAATTTTAATTATTAAATTAAAATTTATTTAAAATTTATATATTTTAAAATATTTTAAATTTAATTATATTATTAATAATTCTTATATTAAATTTATTTCACTTAATTAAAAATTAATAAAATAGTAAGAAAATTTAAGAATCATAATTCTTATTAATAATTAATTATAAGTGAATTAAATAAATACTATTGAGTGAATTATTCATAATTCTTATTAAAAATTAACGTATTAATATATTAAATAATATATATTTAGTTAATAATAAATCATATAATTAAAAAAATAGAAAACAAAAATTATTTTTTATAATTTTAATAATTTTTGGAAATCGAAAGAAATCAAAATAAAAACATAAACAAAAAATTCAACTCAACATGTTTTTTATTAAATTTGAAAATAAAAACAAACAACAATAACAAAAATTAAAAATGGAATCAAGTAAGTTGTTAGTTTAATTTAATTTAAAATTAATAACTTTAATTGAAATTAATTAAATTTGGGTCAAAGTTAAATATAAATTAACCGATTTGAACAAATTCAAATTTAAACTCACGAACCACTTTAAAAATAGTAACGGGTGTGGAGTAAAGTCCTTAAAAGAAAGATGAACATTCGGGATAAAGGAAAGAGATAACTCTGATTAGGTCTCTTAATAATGGTGCTACCTATTTGGTTAGCACCAAAAGTTGGGTCACTAACGTCACTTTGATTGACATTGAATACGATAGGAAGCAGCTTTACGCATGAGCAAAGTAACGAAAACTTTTTTTTTTTTTTTTTTTTTTTTGCCCTTGACATGTTTTAGGAAGATTCTAATTATGAGAAGGTACTTCTAAACCATTCACATTCTGATTAATCTCTGTTTGATCTTGGTAGGTCTCTTACGGGAGGCAAAGCTCTGACCTCAAATTTTAAACGATTACATACCTAAAAACGATTCAAACATGTTACCTCACTTAAGTTAAAAAAGTTGCTTATCAATTCATGTGCGCCCAGGAATTAAAAGTCACAAAATTTGGTAAGAGGGAGGGATGACAAGCCACCACATCAAACAAACTGCACTAAAGGACCACTTATTTAATGAAACTAGGACCCCTGACCTTAAATTGAAAGTGAAATAAGCTAAAATACATATATATTATTCAAAGCAATTCAACTCTAAAAGGGACAGTCCACTGTACCAAAACCGTGGGCAATTCCTAAAACAAAGTTGTTGTAAGATGGGTGCCTATGCCTGCATATTAAGGTTAATTATTAAAAAAATCATATATTTTTTAATTATAATTAAAATTTTAAAAAGTGACAATTAAATACTTGAAATTACAATTCTTGTCAAATATAACCCGACGTTAATGTTTTCGTTATCAGAACTAACGTGACAAGCCCCATAAGCTATGTTATGATAAATATAGGATGTCATGTATTTTGTTAAATCCATATTAAATTTTAATAAAATAAAATTAAACAAAAAAATTCCCGACTTCCCATCTTCCCTCTTTTGTCATGTTCTTAAAATCCTAAGTTAATTGATTTTGATGGTAGTTAATCCATGTAGATGTATTTAGTGTTAGAATTTACTATCGAATAATTCACAATTATCGATTATAAAATTTTAATTAAATGATGTTATTAAAAATTTTATAATTAGTATGCATATTTTTATTTATTTATATCTTATACTGTTATTATTTATATTACGTGTGGATCTATCGAAAATATCATCTCTATCTAATAAGGCTAAGGTTATGTATTATTTAACTTTTCAAGACTATGCATTTAAGCAAGACTTTCAGTATAATTAAATATATTAGATATTAATTCATTTCAAGCAATTATTATCTACTTATATTATTGCTTATTTATTACATAAAAATTTCAGTTATATTTTATTACAAATTTATTTACTTATAATTTAAAAATTGAATTAAAATATAAAAACTTTAAAATTATATTATTTAAAAAATTACAAGATTATAGTAGTGTTTTGAAACTTAGACCGGACATCGAACCGGAGACCTTACTGGTCACCGGTTTGACCGGTTCTATCGGTTCAACCATCGATCAAATCAGTCTGACGTCATAATTATGTAATAATTATATTTAATTATATATAATATTAATAATATTTCAAAAATAAAAAATATACTAAAAATAAAAAATAAAAAAATTATTGAACCAGTGGTCGGACCGGTTGAGACCGATTCTCACTGGTTCAATTGAGAACCTGTTTTTAAGAGTGAACCGAACCGAATAGCCGACCGATCGAATCGGTCAATTCGGTCCGATTTTCAAAACATGAGATTATAGATAATAAAAAATAAAAATTATATTATCGATAAGGTCTTTTGTCACTCATTTACACATTTACATAAGGTTATGTAAATATGTGAATAAAATTTAATGGAAACTATAAGATTTGATTCCAAGCGACGGTTCTAATCATGCCAACGAACCCTTTAAAAAATACAAAAAAGGGTCATGTCAATGAACAGATAAGTAACGACGATGTGATCAATCCCATCCATCAAAGTAGTAGGTCAAGGACTGTACTGTATTAAAAAAGAAAGCAGTAAGTAAAGAAAACTGAGGATCTGTTTCCCTCGACCTTTCCCTCGACCTGTTTTGTAATTGCTTCAGCATTTCCTTTTAAACTAAAAAAAAAAAAAACTGAAACTAGTGCCACGTATGCAAGAATGAAATATCTCAAATCAAAAAGTGGAGCATAAATTCTCACTTGGAGTATAACAATTTTAGGTGGACTGAATATGCAATTTACACTTCTAAATGTGACAAAAGCCTAAATAAATGTTTATTATTATAATTTTCACAAAAATTTACATCCTTATTTCCTATATCATATATTAATTTATTTTTTTACAAAGAAAACTCAAAACCTGAAAAATCTATCTATAGCAATATTTTGTGATACACGGCGTCAGATCTTCTGGTCCACTTTTTGTAAACCAACTCTGTGTCATTACATCTGACCCATCCATAGGTCAGATACAGTGGTACAGAATAGGTCCACAAAAAGTGGACCAGAGGATTTGGTCCCGTGATACACTGCTCCTTGCTTGTCTCAGTGAATGAGGTCCAGGACTGACATCGGATGCTCCTGAAAAACATGCATGTTTGGGCTAGCTAGGATTGGGAGGGCAGCTAGGTGATCTGTGCACTGATTCCCTTTCCAATGCACGTGCTAAATTTGCACATCCTAATTACATTGGAATAATTTACGGATACCTGCCAACAAAAAATTATTAACATGAATCAGGATTAATATATATAAAATTTACTTAATGTTAAAATGAAAAGTATATTTTTATTTAATATTTGAAAATATTTTTAAAATCACATTAATAATTAATAAGCCTAAATCACTTAGTTATAATATTACGTAATATTATTTTAAAAATTCTAACGTACATTGTAATATTATAAATAAGAAAAATTCAAAAAGTTTTATAATTTGTTGAAAATTTTATTTAATGTTAAATTTTCTAAATTTTTAATTTAATGATCAAACTTTTAAAATTGATTCTAATCAACTGAAAATATTATTTTAACATCAATAAAAAAATCTTTTGATGAGTTTTAAAAAATTAATTATGTTAAAATCTTGGTAGTAAATTAAAATTTTTAAAAGATTATACACTTATGAGTAAATTTTAGATTTTTTTAATAAATTTGCCTTTTGGATGTTTTATTAGTTTACATGGGCGAGGAGGATAAGCACAATACAAAGAGCAGAGCACCAAAAGCATTTCTTTTTCGTTATTTTTTTTCACAGACCGGCGTGTTCTTTCTTTAAACTAAACCCACTCCGACATTCCCAAGACCAACCAAGCTTTTTTAAATCTCTCTCGCTCACTCCTTTTGCTTCCTTTTCTACTACACACACCCGATTTCCTCACTTCCGCTACGGTCTTTTGTTGTTTATGGGTCGGAATTGAAGGGGGAAAGGAGGGAGAGGTCAAGAGTGACGGCGGGATGGCGATATCCGATGCGGTGATAGCGAATCTGACGGTGATTTACGTGGCGGTGATCGCGGTGATCAAGGCGTATGGGTTGGTCTGTGAGCGGAGCTTCAGCTGCGGGTTTGTGCTGGTTTTGTCGAGTACTGTGGTGGGTTTAATCTTGGTTGGGACGCTGACGTGGGACGTGTCCCGTAAGGCCACGTATACGATTTCGCGGGATCACCATATCCACGTTCACGAGATGTGTAAGGGCGGTATTTGCTGGCACGGCGTGGCGGTCCGGTCACCAGCGTCTCAGGTCCGTTTCAGGCTTCCTCAACACCACCACCACCACCACCAACAGCATCAACAACAACAACAACAACACGCTTTCTGAGAAGGGAACGAACGAACTAGAGAGAAATGGAAAGAGGAACGAATCAATAAAGAACAAGAAAGGCTTTATTGTGTAGCCATTTGGGTTGCGATTTTCTTTTCTTTTCTTTTGTATTTAGAAATTTGGGGATGTGTATATAAATAATTTCCGCCAAAAAAAAAAGAAAACTTCCAACTGTCAATTATATTTGTCAATGTAAGAACATAGAATTTGTGAATAATTAAAGTAAATATTATTATACATATTTTTATTTTTTATTTTTTATCTTTCAATTTTTAGAAAAACTTTGACTAAATTTTAAACGTAAATTAATAAAATATTAAGGCAAAAAGAGCAATTTAGACTTTAATATTTACACTTAAATCACTTTAATGTGTCGTTCAGAATTAATTTTAATATTTGTAAAACGTTTAAAACAAACCCTAACATTAGGAAAACTTTCAAAACAGTCCCTAACCAAGTCTAAACTTTGTAAGTAATTTTATCTAGTCAAGGATTATTTTGAACTTTTCTAAATGTTAGGGTTTATTTTGAAAACTTCAAGATGTTAAAGTTCTAACTTAAACATCAATGGGACTAAATTATTATTCTGGCCAAAATATTAATGACATAAAAAAGTTAATTTAATTTTTAAATTTTGATTTAATTTAATTTAATTCATTATAATTATTTTCAATTTGAAACAAATTTAAAAATTAAATTAAATTATTAAATTAGTAATATTTAATTAATCTTAGTGTAATATATATATTAAAATTTAAACGTTAACATAAGTGTTTCAAATAATACTCCCTCCTATTCAAAATAAGTGTCATTTTAGAGAGATGCATACTTATTAAGAAAGTTAGTGAAATGTTTGATATACCTTTATTAATTGCATGTTAAATTGTCTTAAAAATGTAATCTGTATAATTAGGATGTCAGATAAATTAAAGGGTAATTTTGGAAATAAAATTATAAACATGCATGAAAAATCGTGAATGATATTTATTTTAAATAATTAAAATCTCTCTAAAATGATACTTATTTTGAATAGTAGGGAGTATATGATATTAATTTACGGTGAAAGTATTAATTGTATATTATGTGGAAAAAATAATAAAAGCGCCCAATCCCGACAGGAGCTCGTGTTTTGTTGTGGTTGGTTTTGTATTTAACTCGTGAGTATATGATTATGACACGTCGGAACACAACCTTCCAATTTCAAGCATTGAAGCCTAGAAGACTCCAGCCCAATTATAGCACCTTGAAACCTATTTACATTATCCAACCAAAAGATGGATAAGTGGAAATTCACCTTCCACCTATATTATTTGAATTTAACTATTTAAATTTAAATTTAAATTATATTAATTAAAATTTAATTTAATTAAATAATTATATTACTCACTCCTATTCAAACTAAGTGTCGTTTTAGAGGAATTTTAATTATTCAAAATAAGTGTCGTTCACGATTTTTCATACATATTTATAATTTTATTTTCAAAATTATCCTTTAATTTCTTTCACATCTTAATTATACAGATTACATTTTCAAGGTAATTCAATATGCAATTAGGTATATCAAGCATTTCACTAACTTTCTTAATAAATATGTATATCTCTAAAACAATACTTATTTTGAATAAGAGTGGTATTGTTGGTAAAAGTTTTAACGATAGAGTCAGGTTGCCTACTTCTGGTATCAGCAGGATTAAAAAAGAAGACCAAAGGTAGTCATTAATAAAGACGAGAAGGAACAAAGTCAACAACGTCCAATTCCCATCCAACGGATCTGATGCAAAGGTACACGTCATGAGAGAAACACCGGAATTTTCCTCCACGTACTGTAACTGCCAACTTCAACTGAGCTTGGGTGGACTCCAAAGCACCAAAAGTTCTCTCCCGACGAGATCACGGCAACTTCTCCCCCGGTCGGGGCGTCATCGGCCCGATTGCCAAAGCCGCTTCTCCGGCGACGACTCCCGTTTCGCACGCTGAAACGTTGAAATTCTGGTGCCACCAATGCAATAAACGCGTCGCCGTCGATACCCCAGAAATCATCGTCGTTTGTGCCTCGAGTGTAGAAATGGTTTTGTCGAATTAATACCCCAAACCTCTAATCTACCTTCGGATACATGGTCACTCACCTACGATCAGGCCGAAGATGCATTTTTAGATTCTCAGTACAGACAGGCGCTTCGCATTGCCTTGGCGGGTGTTGATTACGGGACAGATACTTCGGATACATAGTCACTCACCTCCGATCAGGCCGAAGATTCAACTTCTGGTTCTTATTACCGACAGATGCTTCGGAGACTGGCGGATCCGCAGTCCGCCGACGATTTCCTGAGGTCGAGCTCAACGGGTGGGAAAACGACGAGGAAGAAGGAGACAGCGAGGACGAGGGGAGTAGAAATGAAGATGGAGATAGTCTAAATCAATCCGGTAATGAGGTTGAGGAAGACGACGAAGAAGACATGAGGAGAAGGCGGCAAGACGGTCTTCGTCTCGCATTCGAGACAATGCGAACCCAACCCGAAGTTGGCGGAATCGGATCCACGATATGGCTCTCGATGACAGCTCAACTGAATTTCGCCTCCAAGTCCCTGAATCCGATCGATACATACGCAATCCGGAGGATTAGGTTGATGTGGCTGGGTATGAGTCGTTGTTGCAGCGCTTAGCTGAGAGTCACGGGGGTCGGAGAGATGCTCCGCCGGCGTCGAAATGAGCGGTAATGACGTTGCCAACGGTGAAAATGGCGCCGGAGAGTAATCTTGTTGTATGCGCCGTGTGCAAGGATATGGTAAATGTGTGTGAAACTGAAACGAAGTTACCTTGTGGACATGGGTATCACGGGCATTGTATTGTGCCATGGTTGGCTTCGAGGAATTCGTGTCCTGTTTACAGGTTTGAGTTGCCGACGGATGATGCCGAGTACGAGGAGGAGAGGAAGAAGAGGGTTGGAGCTTCTAGTTCTGGTGGAGATGGTTCGGGTTCCTATTGATCATGAATGCAATTTACGATCTATAATTGTGTTGCGTTTGTCTACTTGGTTGCTGAACCGTTTCTACAGTCATGTATTTTGGCATTATATCAGGTGGAATTTGTCTCCATTAGCACCTGAATTAGAATGTAAATAGTGCTTACTCCGTCTGTTATGCTTATCTAATTGTTGTTACTTAGACTAGATGAAAGCGTATGTGATTAAGTTTCGTATAGAATTTTCGAGGAATTCATGTCCTGTTTGCAGGTTGAGTTGCTGATGGATGATATGAGCAGGGGAAGAAGCGGGTTGGAGCTTCTATAAGTGCGGCTTCTAGTTCTGGTGGAGAGAGTTCGGGTTCCAATTGATTATGAATGCAAATTAACTATCTACAGTTATGTTGCAATTGCTTATTGGTAACTGAAACTTTCATCAGTCATGTCCTTTTGAGATTAGATTAAGTGGAATTTGTCTCCATTTCACCATAATTTCAATAAATGTTTACCCTGCATTTTATGCTTAAATCTAATTGTTATTACTTAAGAGTTGGTGAAAGAATGTGTCATTCAGTATCATATAGTTTGTATCTCTACCTTAACTGTTAGGATAGACTTATAGAGTTAGTTTCAAGGAATTCGTGTGCTGTTTGCAGGTTAGAGTTGCCAATGGATGATATGAGGAGAAGAAGAGGGTTGGAGCTTCTGTAAGTGGGGCTTCTAGTTCTGAGACAGTCTGGGTTCCCGTTGATTATGCATGCAAGCTAACTATCTATAATTGTGTTGCATTTGCTTATGTGGTTTCTGAACATTTCATCACTCATGTCCTTTCAGGATTGGATAAAGTGGAAATTTCTCCATTCCAGCTTAGCATAAATAAATGTTACTATGCTTGTTATGCTTAAGCTAATTGTTAATACTTAGACTAGGTGAAATCTTATGATATTCATTGTATTTTGCATGTGTTATGCAGTGTCACATGGTTTGTATAGACTTATAGAGTTTTGGGACAAGGAATTTTCATGGCCTCCATTGCTTGTTTTGTGTAGCTAAGCATAGCAAAGTGAACTGAGTATTGGTCCTGATAGCTTTTAGGCAAGTGTGACAGAATTTTTCGCCTAGAAAAGATACAATGCGCAGCCATGGCTGTTTTATGGACAAGAAGACAAACCGTCTTCATGCCCATGATTTCTTTGGTCTTCTGTTTTGTCTATGTGATAGTTGCATTCTTTGTCTGTTATTAGTATTTTGTTCTTCGTTTTTACAGCGTAACTTGATTTTTCGTGTATACCGCATATGAATCCATTACTCTTAATGTGTACAAGGCCCCTTGATTTTTGACCAAAGGCTTGCATTCACTCAATTCGATGGAATGATTTTTCATAGTTTGGAATCCTACCCTATGGTGGTATGGAAGCATATTTAAAGTTGCCATTCTTAGTGCACTGGAATATTAGGGCTTCCGCTGGTTATTATCCTTTAGTTTTTGTTGAATGAAAAGGTTGCACAGAATTGTATAAGAATGTCATTGCTCAATATTTGATCTGGAAAATGCTACTCATAACCAAGAAAGGCTACCTTAATTTTTTTTTGGCTTTGTTTACATAAGTTGGATTGGAATTGTTATCTTACTATATGTGTTCATTCGAGATGGTTAGCAGTGGTTTCAGTACTTGTATAAGGTTGATCCAGATTGAATGGATGTGTCTTACTATGTTGTAATCTGTGTAATTTGACGTGTGTTGTAGTATGAAGGGAAAACAAATGTGTTCTTCAACTTTTTTCGCCAGGTTTTTTGTCAATTTTAAAAGCGTGTCACTAAGGTTGGTACCGGGATGGATGCTTCAATGATCTCTTCAGCTTTTATCTGCATATTTGCTTAAAGACGATTGAAGCAGTCGTTGATTCCCTGTGGGAAGCACTGATTATTTATTGTTTCCTTGATCGCCTGATTGTGAAGTTATGTTCCAGTTTTAGATTGAACTCCTGTTAAGAGTCCCCCATTACTTCAAGTATTGTTTTCTTTCTTATTTCATACTACCATCAGACACGATGAACTTACAGGACTTAGATCTGAAACGTTTGAAAGCTGCTGCAGAAGGGTAGGGTAGATTTGGTTATTATTTCCCGTAAAAAGGTTATATTTTATGGTTAGAAACATAATATCCAGATGCTAACGGATTAAACTTGAGTTGATTTGGTTTGGTTCAAATCTGAAAGATTGACCCGGTCTAAACATGAATAGGTAAAATAATTTATTTTGTTAAGTTATATAGAAACGACTTTTTTTTTCTTTTTTTCTTTTTTTTTTATTACGTTAGGTATCCCGGCTTAGCTGGACTAATTCTAAGCTCCTAAGAATCCACTTCAAGAGCCTTAGAGGATGTAAATTTGGAACCCCAAGATTCTTCAGGTTCTTACGTAGCCTGTACACTTTTGTGTACAAGAAATCTTCACATACTTGATTATTCAGCTGATGATTGATCACTGGCCTTCTCCTGCTCAGCATCATGTTCCCATTAACTTCCAAGTTCCTTAGAAGCTCCAACTCTCATATTGCCGCTGAAAACGAGGTATCCGTAATTGATCCGATCAAGGAGCTTTGCTTAGGGGGCTAGAGGATCACCAACAGGAACATTTCCTATTTCTCCTCCTTTGACATGACTCGAACTCAAAATCTTCTGAAAGGAAGAGCCTTAAGTAAGGGGCTCAAGATATTTTTGTTTCTTTAGTTCAACTCGATTAGGGTTTAGATTTTAGAACCTGATCGGGCTGAATTTGGCCTGTTTGTCTCGAGAAACACAATCGGGCTTGCCTAATCCACTGCCAACCGTATTGAGCGGATAGGAAAAGATACGTGGAGTTGTGAAAAATGAGAAATGATTTGATAGTTTTCGGTATGCCAATCAATTGAAATCTTGGTTTGTGTACTGTATCGTTTGCTTGAAGTACATTCCCATGGTTAGATTTGCAATAAAACCAAGGCTTAACGTGTTAAGCGGTTGGTTTATCGGTCGAATCATTAGTATATGAATGAATGACCACAGTCATAACCCCAAGGATACGCGGCTTTTGATTAAATAATTTGGGCCAAATCAAGGGCCTCAAGTTTAGGTCTTTTGTCTCGGGCCAAAAGCCCAAGCCCATTGCTATTCTTAAATTATCTTGAATTTGGAATTAAATAATTAAGATTCCAATAACTTTCAGTAATTCTTCCGTGAATTGATAAGTTTTAATAATCTTAAGGTCATATAAAAATTAAAAATAATAATTTGGGTTAATTAATTAATTCAAATCAAATTATGAAAAATTATTAATTTATCAAATTTTGATATATAAAATTTTTTACTGTTAATCCTGTCAAGTCCAATTAGAACAAGTTTAGAAATGACCTCCTCCAACTTTCTTTCTATAAAACGAAGAGCAATTACAGCTAACACTTAAGGAGCTTTCTGTAATTGAAACAACCTAAGGTAAAATAAGAAACTAGACCAGGACTGAAACAAATAAAATCCTATCTTCACTTTGAGACTAATCTCAAGAATCACATTACAACCTCCCTAGTTTTATTCAGTTGTACTCCCTCTCTCATTAATCATACTTGCATTATGAATTATCTTTCTCCAACAATCAACTTGATCAGATTTCCAAAGATAGTTGTAAAAGTTACCTCCAGGGAGCTTGTGGATGCTTGTGGTGTAACGATAAGGGTTCCCACCCGGAATCTGGTTCCTTCCTTTTCTCACCGACTCCTGAGCTGGACGACAGTTGGGAGCTGGCATTGAATGACCTTCCTTGACTAGGCATGAAAAATTGCCTCAAGCTTCCGGTACTTCCTCCATCCACCCCAAAACCAGAATTTAGATCGAAGTTAGAGCGTGAGGATCCTGCGATACTTGGACCGAGGGGCGCATCAGTCATGCTCATCACAAACGGTGGCTGGGCGTACGGTGGAACAATAGATGCAGATCCCATAAGCTGCGGCATGACAGGGATTCCCCTTGAATCAACCATGTAAGGGATTGAACTACCAGGTCCGCACATAGCCCCGGAGATGGACATAGTAGGTGCCGATGGCGGCAATCCACTGTATCCCAAAACAGGAGAATGTGAAAATGACATCGAAGGGACCATTCCCAGCGGACCTCCCATTCTTGCAACATTAGAATCCACTGCTGTGTCTGGATACCGACAGTTTGGAAAGGATATTATCTGAGGACTAAGATCCTTTCTCCTGGCTTCCACTCTACTACCCACTTCCAATTGGGTACCAAAAATTGAAACAACATTATTGCTCGGTCTATTTCCTTTATATGCACTTAAATTTTGGGGAGATTTGCCACGATAGAGTCCTTGATCTGAGAAATCATTTGAGAAAAAGGGTCTATCATTTAAATCGAAGTTCCTTACCGAAGGCTGCATTGTGGATGATGAAGAGGCAGGAGATGGGCTGCGACAGCTACTCAGTGGGAAATAAACTCGTCCCTCCATCCTCAAATTTGCTGGTGGTGCATCCCCATCGTCACTGATGCGATTTAAATCCAAATTGGGCCTCTTTGATCTTGATGGACCCAATTCTAAAGAAGACTCCCCAGAATTGATTCCAGATGAGACTGAAATTTGTCTTTCTGAAGTTACATCCACGAGTTTTTCATCTCCATCCTCCGCCACATTGAGATCAATACCAAGGCAAAAATGTGTCTGTTTTGAACTGTTGTTGCTGACATCAGTCTCAACAGTCTTATCACCATCAGAAATCTTCCGTGGAGAAGCTGGACGAAACGCACTAGTAGCTGCCGATCCTTTCCATCCGAGAGTTCCGCCAAACTCCAACGGCGCTGCAGGTGATCCAGAAACTGCCATTGGCCTTGAAGCTGAAACAACTGATACTGGGGTCAAGATGGGATTCATAGAATGCTCCACATCATCAGAATGGACTTCTTGATTCAGATCAAAGTTACATGGACCTTTCTGGCAATGAACTTCTTGTTCTTGAGTCAATTCAGTCAAAGATCCTAACTCCTGACTTCCATTTTCTGTCCCAGCAACCTGATTATCTGGATTACCTAACTGGCATTCTTCTTCAGTATGTTCAACAGGTGTATGGTTTCTGGCTGACATGTCATCTGGTGCGACAGCAGAGGGTAACTCCTCATTTCTACTTATCGAATCCGGGCTACCTGGTATATTCATAATTTTCCCTGAAGAGGAGCTGCAAGATGGTTCTTTGTAGTCAACCACTTCTCTCTCCACTTCTTGAGCAACCTGTCGAGCTACTTCTAGGGCATCAACAATACCATATTCAAGCTCCATGTCTGGTTTTGTCCTGTCAACTGGATTAGAACTTTGGATGTCTATGGTCAACTTGGATAAATCAGAAGTGTCTACGATAACATCATCTCCATAAGAATGCTCCCCAACATCATCAGCACGTACATTATCTTCCGTCTGTGATGCATGAATACTACCATCGTCAGATTGATCCGACCTACTGTCCTTTTCTGAAAAGTCCGCCACAGTTTCAGTAGAACAATTGCTGTGGTTGGCTGTAGACTTAAGCACCTGGTCATTAAATTGATTTGCAGCTCCAATATCATCTGCGTTGCTCTGGAAAACGGAGTCTGTTTGCTCTTGAGCACTCGAGGCGTCAGATCCAGGAGGAGCACCAGCTTCGTTTTTAACAGCAGTAGAAGCTACTAGATCTTGGAAAACACCAGGCTTCTTTGAAGAGTCTGACTCCTCTTCATCTATTTGTCCATTCGGAACTGTAAAACTAGAAACTTCAGCAGAAGAGGTTAACTCTGAAGAATTCAGGGCAGGCTTTTCCTTTACTGGACTCTCTTGTACTGAGAATGGTATAATAGAGGTGGTATTAGCTGATCTACCCTCCTCATTTTTGTGATCTAAAATCATCGGAGAAAGATGGTTGTTAAGAGGAGGTTGAACCTGTACATCTTCTACATTTTCTACTTGAAGAGAACTTGAGCTTCTTGATTGCAAACTCTCAACCCTTTCAGGTTCTGTTGTATTATTTTCTTCATCATCACTTCCTTTTGAAGGAGGAATGGCTACAGCAGATTCTGTTTTGCTCTTCTCATTGTTGTCACTCATGTGAAATTCAGCAGCACCATGACCATCATTGGGCATTGAATAACTTAACTTACCCCCCTTCCAGCTATTAAAAAGAGCTCTTGCTCTGTCCTGAACCCTAGAGGATTTGTGATCAAGAAGATTATTAACAGTTATAAAGATCCCAGAAGAAATTGACCTCTCCTTGTCTATATGTAGCTTTTCCAGAGCTCGCAAAAGTGCAGTAATTGATTCTTCTACAAAGCCATCACTTGTATCATTCGCAAAGTTTTGAGCATCTTTTAACCATGTACCAAAGAAACAGAGTCCATCTAGTTGAATAAAAAGATCAAGACATTCTTTATTATCAGTAGCAGCAATAGTGCTTGCAACTGCAGCCCATTGCCTTGTTGTATCACCAATGTTCTTCACAATACAATCTTTCTCCTTCTGCATCACAGCAACCAACTCTTGGACTCGAGAAGGGCTTGTGAGCCCGTCTTTCATCTCAGTCAGCGTAAAAAAATCTTCAAGCGTCATATTCCTTTACATACCATTCCTCTGAGCATTAAGGAATTCCTTTAATTGCACTATGCGATCTGTTCCATGAAAATATCTAGTGCAATTTGAAAATTCTATTTACAAGATATCCTGAAAAAGAAATAGAATAAAACTCATAAGCAGACAGTTCTAGTCTGTAATAGCAGCTGAAAACAGAAAGTAAAGGCCAACACATAGAACAAAGAATCAAGTTAGCATAAGTAGAAGAATGTCTTTGACATCAGCAATACACATTACAACTTAAAGTGACATTCTGGTATACAAATTTGCGAGTGAGTTCATTAGCACAATAACTACAGTTGTCATATCATATATTGGTAAGAAAAAACAAGTAATCAAGGTGGAAAAGGAAAAGAAAATTTTGGACGATGATGTCATTATAAATAGTACAGAAAAGCAATGAATTAAATTTACAAGTTATTCTTTCCAATAGGACCATAAAACAATAGCAAGGAGTTACCTATTTGCAGATAACAGTTGCACAAAAGCATATCTTTGAAACAAGCTAGAAGCAGAAAAATTGTTTGGAAAAGTGTTTATGGGTCATAATTCTACCATCTCTAATAGCACAAGATAATGTTGATTACATACAGGATGGACTAACTAGTTATGGAGAATGGAAAAACACCAATAACGTGGACTTCTATGATCAACATCAACAGCTGTATGGTACCTTTAATCACCAAAACTTTGAATCTGAATTAAGGATTCAATCTGACCAATCAGAATGGTATACTCTTTCTTGAAATAGTTAACAAGTCAAGTTTACAACTGTAATTCGGGTTGGTTTTATCAGGATGAGTACTTATAGAATCAATATTAGAAGCGAATAACATCTACAGTTCACCCGCTTTGTTTTATACAAGTGGGACTAATCAAATCAGTTCAAGCATATGATGACATAACAGGTAGAAATTTCTACTGAAACTTGACTAGAATAAAATGAATACCAGATCCTATACACACAACAAGTTGGCACGGTCAACTACCACCATACAAAGCAAGGCACAATAAATGAAGTCCTTAACGAACTAAACAATATGATTAATTCTTAGAGATGCATAAACATCCTTTCTTATTTACCACATGTTTAAAGATTCTAAATATGACAACTTATAAGAAATTAATGCATCCAAATTCCACATCAAGCGTATTGGTGTCGATCAGAAAGCAATTAATATGTATAAATTGAGAAATTATACAACAAAACCGACCTTTAGAGCCAGTATCACTACAAGCATTAAAACCTTAGTCACAAGTGTCAAATTAAAAGTACATTATCTATATCACTACAATTGTTACATGTCATTCTTCAACCGAAAACGGCATTGATATCAGACAGCACGATGACAAGAAACATCAAAGTAAATATATAATCTAAAAACCCACAGCCGTGTGCTGAACAATTAAAGACAGATAACATTTCATCAATCAAAAAGATTAAATAAAATTGTTGAAGAGGAAGGCATTTTCAAGACAATTTCCCAGCAAATGGTATCATTCTATGCAGTATCTGTCAATTACCAAAAGATAATAAACATTCTAGATTATTCACAGACAATTAATCACCAAATCCAGAAATTGCAACAAACTTAAAATGACAAATATAAAAAAAAAAGAAACGAAACCCAAGCAAGGACTAGACAGAGTTAGAAAAAAAACCAAACACGTACAAAATGGATTCAAAATTAACACACCCATCAGTTCAAAAGAGAAAAAAAAAAAAAAAAAAAACTCAACTGGCTATCATTTCCTACTTTCTTCAAAAAGCCACAGAAGTAAACCTAACAGAACTTACCATAACTAGAGAATATCAAACCCTAGAATTCAAAGCCCACAAAGAGATATGCAACACCAAACCCTAACTTTCTCTATCTCTGTCTCTACGAAGAAGTGCAAGCCTGAAATTTAACGAGCTTCAACACAACAGTTTATGGATTCTCATAATTAATGCTGCCAGATACGAAATTAAATAGGGCCAAATCCAGGAAAAACGCAACGCAATAAATATTTCACAAAAAGGCAAAATTAACAATAATTATCATTACACCGAAAAGCATTAAAAGAACAGATAAAAGAAGATTACCTCAATAAATTAACACACCGAACTGAAATGAAACAAAACCCTAGCCGAGACAAGGTTCCACAAAGAGAGTCTCTAACTCTGTGAGTCTCTCTCGCTACAAAAACAAACTCTTCAACCTCAAATTCAAGCTTCCTTTCTCGCATTAAAAGTTCAGTGTAAGCTTCGTATTTACTCTTCTCCGCACAAAAACCTCCATTGACGCTCGATTTCTTCGAACCAGAGAGAGACAGAGAGAGAAGCTTAATGTTTCTTTCCGAGTGTGAGTTTTTTCAATTTTGTTCTTTTTTTTTGTCTTGGTTTTGAGATGTTTCGTAATTCGATTTTCTGGTGGATTTTAGTTGGCGATTGGGTTGAACAGCACGTGCGAGAGAGCGGTTTGGTTCTGGGTTCGACCGCACTCGGTTTGGGTGGGAAACTTGGGACTCGAACCTATGGGACTCCTCAAGACCTCCTACTTAGAAAATATGATATGACATGACTAAGGATGGCAGTGAGTTTTTAACCCGATTAATATCCGCACTACCCGACCCAATAGATTTGGATATGGACGATAAATCGTAAAAATCGATGTATATGGATATGGGTTGAGTCATAAAAAATGGATATGGATATGGGTAGAGTAAAACTCGAACCATGGATACCCATATCCTACCCGTTTTTTTTTAACTCTATTTTTTCTTGAATATTTATGGTTAAATATAATAAAATATTAAAATTTTATATGAAGAAACAACTTTAAAATCTCCACTTTACTCCTCAGTACTCACATTTTTCATCATATTTTATTTTCTTCTAGGATGATAATAATGCAAATGATATGGAGATGGAGTTTTGAATGTTGTAGAGTTCACGCAAAGACAATTTGAAGCT
>JAOSBK010000006.1:1066767-1079696 GCA_027568895.1 Erythroxylum shatona | reverse complement strand
AGGAGGGAGTAGTTAATAATATTATTTTTTAGTCAGGGGTAAATGTGTCATATGAAATAATTGAATTCAATTCTAATTTTATTGGATTTGTTCCAAACAGTGTAATTGAATTCAATTCTAATATTATTAGATTTGTTCCAAACAGTGTAATTGAATTCAATTATAATATTACTGGATTTGTTCCAAATAGTGTAAATTGAATTCAATCCTAACTTCATTAATGTAATTGAATTCAATTCGTTAATGAATTCAATTCAAAGATTTCTAAACAGTTCGTTAGTGGTATAATTTGATTGTAATTAGCTTAGATTTAACTAATTACAAATACATGTCAATATACAATACAATTCTCTCCCTTTTGTCTACATCCTCAATTCTTCTCTTACCTTTTGTAACATGGTATCAAGAGCTTAGGTTTAAATTTTTTCCAATCTCTTATCTTTCTGAAATCTTTTCCAATCTGGGGTTCACCACCCTGTCACCACGCTCCGCTTTCTGTCTTGCTTTCGTCATCTGAATCCTGGCTACTGTCGACACTCCTAACTCTAAGATTGATGACTAGATCTGGCCATGTCAACATCCAGTCACCTCTCAGACCTACCACATCATCAATCAATTTTCATGTCAATATTGCTCCTATGTCGTCAACATTGACTGTTGACTACCACTTCATCTTTGACTATCGCCTTGCCACGTGTTCTGCCATGCCCATTGTTGATTGTTGACTTTTTCCATAAACACCTCTCCTGCCTAATTTTGACCTCTTGAATCTAATTTTGCTCTTTGTTAGCCTACTTTTGCCTTGCAAATGGAGAAATTAGTTCTTTTCGGCCCAATCTCAACAATTTTGGATGGTAGCAACTATAATTTGTGGGACCAAGGTATGAAACACTTCCTGGTTGGATGTAAACTCTGGCGTATTGTTACTGGTGACATCATTCAACCTAAAGAAAGTCCAGAAGAAAGTGATGCCAAACTTGCTGAACGTCTTAAAGATTGGGATGTCAAAAATCATCAAATTATCACCTGGTTTTACAACACCTCCATCCCTGACATCTATGTTTAGTTTGAAACTCTTGATGCAACAAAAGAGGTTTCAGATTTCTTAGCGACTCGTTTTAAAACTTTTGGTCTTGCTCATTATTATCAATTATGGATTACTCTTTGTTCCTTGAAGCAAGCTCCGGGCTAGTCAAATAAGTGCATAACATCTCCAGTTGATCCAGGTTTTTATGTCTCTTAGTTATGCATACAAGCCTGTTCGTTCCTCCTACTGCATTGCACTCCATTTCCTACTCTAAGTGAAGCAATCAAAGAAATTATCTTTGAGGTGACTCATGTTGGCCTAGACAAATCTTCCCAATCTGGTTTTGTTCTTATTGTTGCTAGCCCCTCTTCCCAAAAGTCAGGTACTCCCTTCAGCAAAAATTGTTGAAAGACAGGACATCATTTTTCTACCTATCCTAAGATTGAATGTTGTTACTATCATAAGACTGGACACATTATTAGCAACTGTCCTATGCGATCACCAAAAGCTAAGGAAGGTTCTTCTAATACCACAGGAGTTGTCTTTTAGCCTGATTCTTTATCTGTAGCTACTGTTGCTTCTGAGGGTTCTGCCAATTTTATCATGAGTGATCTTCGATCCTTACTTAATCAGGTTATCTGTACCAATTCTTCTCCCACTGCACTCTCTGTCACTCCAAGTACTTCTTCTTGGCTTTTGATTTTGCTTGTCATAACCATATGACCTCTGATTCTTCTGTCTTTTCTATTAAAACACATGTTTCATCTTTTCTCCTATTCATACCACCAATGACACTCTAATGCATATTTCCCATATTAGTCATGCATCTAGTTCTAATCTTAGTCTCCTTGACACTTGATGGTACCTACCTTAGCCTTCAATCTTATTTCTATCGGAAAATTATGTGACCTTGGGTTCCATTTTTTTTCTCCTTCTGGTTGTCAGATACAAGATCTGCAGACAAGGTAGACTCTTAGGACGAGGAAGAAGTTCGGAAGAATGTTTGAACTCGTCTCTCTTCAACTTCCTAAACCAGTCTCAACTATGACCACCTCCAACTCCTCTCTTTATCAGCGGCATCTTCACTTAGGCCAAGGCTTCTGTTGGCAAACTTCGTCCTTTAGTTTCTTTTGGATTGTTAGGTTCAACCAAAAATGAGTCTTTTCAGTGTCATCTAGCTAAACAACCTACTCTTGCCTTTAATAATAGTATATTTGTTTCACATTCTCCTTTTGATCTTATTCTTACTGATATTTGTTGAACTTCTCCTATTTTATTTATGAGTGATTATCAATACTATGTGATATTTATTGATGATTTTTCTCGATATACCTGGATTTACTTTTTGAAACATAGACATGAACTACCACAAATATACATAAAGTTTGCCACCATGGTCAAAACTCAATTTTCTCATACCATTAAAAACCTTTTGTACTCTTGCAATGGAATATAAAGAATCTTTTGTACTCTTTGCTTCCTAGACCAACAAGGTACCATGGTTCAATGTTCTTATCCTGGCACATCTTAACAAAATGGTAAAATTGAATGAAAATACTGCCACATCCTTGATTCTATCTATGCCCTTCTTCTGTCTACCTCCTGTCTTGAAAAACTCTAGAGACAAGATGCTTTAATTGTTATTTATACTATCAATTGCACTCCTACCTCTATCCTTGATAATCTTTCCCATCATAAATAGCTCTTCGATAAGCCTCCTAACTACCATCTTCTTAAACCTTTTGGTTGTGTTAGTTTTGTTCTTCTACAACACCATGAGCATAATAAACAAGAACTTCGTACTTGTCTTTGTTGCTTTCTTGGGTATAGGATAGAACATAAAGGTTATCGTTGTTGGGGTCCGATCTCTAGTAGAATTCGTATTTCATGACTTGTTACCTTTTGAGAAGACATCCTATTTTCCTCCTTGTCCAAATTTCATTCATCCTATTTTCCTCCTTGTCCAAATTTCATTCATCTCATATCAGTCCTTCTAAATTCTTTACTGATAGCTTTGTAGCACTATTTCTAAGCTCTGAAACATATTTGTCTCCTACGTCCAACCATCCTCTATCTTTTGATTATGCACTTGTGGAGTATACTCTGCCTGTTGAAACTGTACCAACTTTCATTATTTCGCTTCGACAATCTTCCTGGGTAAGAAAAACACCTTCTCATCTATAAGATTATGGTTGTTTTTCTGCTATTATCAATTTACATGAACCTAACTCTTATCGAGAAGATAGCTCTAACCCTCACTGGCAACAAGCTACGAATGAAGAACTTCAGGCTTTTAAGAAAACTCCTATAAGATATCTCTAACCCTCACTAGCAACAAACAATGAATGAAGAACTTCAGGCTTTTGAGAAAACTCATACTTGGGACTTAATTGATCATCCTTCAGGAAAAACTGCAATTGGATGTAAATAGGTTTATAAAATCAAAACATGTTCAGATGGTTTTATTGAATGATATAAGGCTCGTCTAGTGGTTAAAAGCTACACTCAAGAATATGGGATAGATTATGAAGAAATTGCCCCAGTTGCCCGTATCACTTATGTACACAATCTTTTAGTTATTGCCGCTGTTAAAGGATGGAAAATTTTTTAAATGGATGTGAAAAAGGCCTTTCTTAATGGGGACCTGTAGGAGGAAGTTTATATGTTGCATCCACCTAGTTACTCTCGTACTGCACATAAGGTCTGTAAGCTATGGAAAGCCTTATATGGGCTAAAACAAGCATTGCGGACTTGTTTGCAAAGTTTAGTTCCACTATTATCCAATTTGGCTTTCATTCCAGTCCTCATGATTCTGCTCTATTCATTCGTCATTACTAATCAAGAGATTGTTATTCTTCTTCTTTATGTGGACGATATGGTCATTACTGGGGATGATACTGGTTGTATTATAGAGTTACAGGGATACCTTAGCCACCCCCTTCAAGATGAAGGACCTTGGTCCTCTTGGCTATTTTTTTAGTTTTAAAATTTCATCTACTTCTGATTGTTATGGTCGCTCGCAAGCAAAATGTGCGTCTGATCTGATATCTCAAGTTGACATCACTGATAGTAAAACTGCCTCCTCTCCCTTGGAGCATAACGTCAAATTGACACCATCTGATGATATCCCGCTTGATGATCCCACTTTGTATTGACAACTTGTTGGTAACTTGGTTTGTCTCACTATTACTAACCTAATCTTGCATATGTTGTGCATTTGGTTAGTCAATTCATGGCTGCCTCTCGATCCTCTTATTTCTCTATTGTCCTTCGGATTCTTAGATATGTTAAAGCCACAATATTTCATGGCCTTCATTTCTACACACATTCTTCTTTTGTTTGTCTAGTTACTCGGATGTCGATTGAGCTAGCAGTCCCATTGATTGGCGCTCCACCACTGGATATTGTTTTTCTTAGGAGATTATCTTATTTCATGGTGAAGTAAGAAACAAAAAGTTGTTGCTAGTTCTAGCACTGAGTACAAATATCATGCTCTTGCTAGTGCCATTGCAGAACTATTGTGGCCCCGTTGATTACTAGAAGACATGTGTCTCACTTCATCTTCTACTATTATTCTCTATTGTGACAATCGAAGTGCAATTCAAATTGCACATAATGATGTTTTCCATGAGTGTACCAAACATATTGAAATTTATTGTAATTTTGTAGCTATCATATTGCACAAGGCACTATTCATCTTAGAAATATCTCCTCTTCCCATCAAATAGTTGATATCTTTACCAAGACACAATTACTTGGCAAATTTCAGGATCTTATTTCCAAACTCAAGTTGGCCTCTATGATAACACCTTGTGTTAATGTTGGTCAAACCATAATATTAGCCTAATTTGTAGGGATATGATTTGATTATAATTTTTTTTAGATTTAGTCTAATTTACTGCTAGATTTCCTTATTCATACATATGACTCATATATAATTACTTTATTCATGTACACTTTACAAACACACCTCAATATACAATACACTTCTCTCCTTCTTGTTTACATTCTTCTCCTAGCTTTTGTAATAGTTGAAGTTAAAGTTTCGCAAAATTCATGTTCTGCCATGGCTGCTTCAAACTGAGACTAACGGTTGCTTATCAGAAAGTAATTGGGTCAGCAACTATGATTTTCAAAATCTGATCACAAGTAGAAAATTTAAGTGTGCAACATATAAATCAACACAAGAAATTTGTTGACGTAGTTTAGCACACACAACCTATGTCTACGGGGCCCTTACCCAAATTAATCAACTTTTACTATAGTACAACTTACACAAAGCTATTACAGAGCCGACATCACTCACTCTTTGACGCTATCCGCTCGTACTCACACCCAATGGTATAAATACCTCGTGCTAACCTTGAAAGAGGATTTTAAAACAAATAATGATGAAAAAAAGAAAAATATCTCAGGTGATTCAATGAAGAATATCACAAACACAAAGACCCTTGATTTAAAGAAACAATCCTCTATGTATGTATCCTCATTAAACCATAATCATGGAGAGTCTTCCAAAACAAAAAAATTTGTTGTATACTTTGTAGTTCATCAATCAAAACTCATATGTAGAGCAGCCCAAAACGTCGATTAATAGAACATTGTAATTTTCTCTAGCACTCCAAAAACATGACAGTAAAATGTCAATCCATGGATTACTTATTTTTCTACAGCAAAAATTCTACTACCTCACTTAGCAATTGACCTCAGAAAGTCCACACACCCAGGAGCAAATATTAATGGATGTTTTTCACATAATATACTCCTTATTAATCTCCATCAAAATCCTACCTTCTTTAGGATTCTTGATTCTATAAGATTCCTTCCTTCCATAAATATCTTAACTTCTAATTCCATATATTCTAAGATAGTAGAATCCTATACCAAGTCAACTTCCTTATCACAAAACCAGAAGTTTCCTCTCTACATAAATTGCCTAACTTGTATCATGGAAACCCAAAAGCAGAAAGCATATGAGACACATTCGAAAGAGCCACATCCTCATTCGACTGATCCCCAATCAAAGTGACAAACTCCAAAAATGCATTCAACGAATCAGAATCAAACTGAATCAATCTCCCCCTCACATAAATTTTACGTCACTGTCATTGTTGCCGCTATTTGATTATAGTTTAATACTGAAACATCTACATTTTCATTGTTTGTTTCTTCACTTGTTGCTTTTAAGCAAGCAACTGGACTTTCTTTATATAAAGCAACTAATGTAGCGTGATGACTTACAATGTCCTCTTCCTTGCTATACTCACTTTCAAATTCGTTTTCACTCTAAATGCTGCTGTAAGATGTCCCTTTTTTTCTTTTAAGAATGTTGACACATTCCGCTTACACATACCCAAAAACTTGATACTCATGACATTGTATCTTCTTTGCCCTTTTCACCTTTTTGAGTTTTTACGTGCTGTTTGAAGTTATAGTTTAATGAACTCCCATCATTATGCTAAACTCAAGTCTATATCTTTCTTCTCCTTCTTCAGCCACTTGTTGGAATTTCTTGTTAGCAACATCAAATCTTCATTTTCATCAGAGTTGGCTCCTGAATTATTTATAAATTTAGTGACTTCGACTTACAGAACCAATCTTCGTTCTTCTCACGGTTGTCTCTCAACAGATTCATCTCAGAGTTTTGTGAGAATTTCAATTACCTTATCCAAAGATAACTCATTAATATCATGAGCTTCTTCAATAGCTACAATCTTGGGTATAAATTAGGAGGCAATGATCTCAAAATTTTCTTGACAAGTTTCAGATTTGAATACTTCTTCCCAAGTAAATGTGCTTAAGTAGCGATATCATACAGTCGTTCATGAAAATCTCTAATTGTTTCACTTTTTTTCCATCTTATGCTCTTCAAATCTAGTAGCCAACATTTGAAGTTTTGACACTATCATCGATTTTAATCCCTCATGTATAGTTTGTAATGTATCCCAAACTTCTTTTATTGATTTACAAGCTAATATCATACTGAAACATCCTTCATCTATAGCAATAAAAATTACATGCAATGCTTGAGAGTTACCAAGTGCTTCCTGTTCTTCAACTTTCGTCTGTTCAGATGGATCTTTAGGTACCACTTCATTCTTTTCGTCAGTTTTCATATGATGAATCTAGCCATTCAACATAGAAGTCCAAGTTTTAATTCCTTGTGCTTGAATAAACATTTTCATTCTCTATTTCTAAGTAGGATAGTTAGAACCATTAAATAAAGGTGGCCTAGTGATTGACGCCCTTTCTCTGGTAACCATAAGTGCGAAATATTGATCTACATCAACTTAACACACCAAATTCTAATTAGGTGAACCAAGCTTTGATACCAATTGAAACACCCAAAGGTTGAAGTTAAGTTTTGCAAAATTTCTGTTTTGTCACAGTTGCTTCAAATTGTGATTGACGATTGCTTATCAGAAAGTAATTGGGTTAGCATCTATAATTTTCAGACTCTGATCACAAATAGAAAAATTAAGTGCACAACAAATAAATCAATACAAGAAATTTGTTAACATAATTCAACGTAAACAACCTACGTTTAGGGGGCCCTCATTCAGGTTAATCAACTTTCACTATAATATAATAGGCTTATACAAAGCTATTACAGACCCGACACCACTTACTCCTTGACATTATCCACTCATACTCATAACCTTGAAAGTTATCGTACACCCAATAACACGACAACTTTATGCTAACCTCAACAAAGGATTTTGAAACAACGAGTAATAACAAAGATAAAAAAAATCTCAAATGATTAAATCAACAATAACATAAACACAAAGACATTTGAGTCAAAGAAACACTCGCCTATATGTACAACCTTATTTAACCACAATTATGGAGAGTCTTTCAAACAAAAAGTCTGATGTATATATACTTTGTAGCTCATCAACCGAAACTCATATCCACAGCAGCCCAAAGAAGTCGATCAATAAAACATTGTAATTTTCTCTAAAGCACTCCAAAAACACGGTAGCAAATTATCAATCCAAGAACTGCTTCTTTTTTCTACAACAAAAATTCTATTGCCTCACTTAGCAATTGATCTTAGAAAGTCCACAAGCCCAACAGTAACAGTAAATAGATGTTTTTCACGTGATACACTCTTTATTAATCTCTAACAAACTCCTACCTTCTTTAAGTTTCTTTAACAAGCCCGCCTCCTTTCACTCATTTTTGCGTCTTGGATAAGAAACACAACTGGAGAACAGCTAGGTTGTCGGTTCTCAGGCAAAGGATATTAATTTGTTGTTGCCTCTGCCCTAAAAAAGTTGCTAGTAACGCTACTTCAATTCTTCCCCACATGAAGGGTCAGTCTTCGTAGGTGCCATTTTCCACGCAAGTGACCGTTACAGTCCCGTCCTCTTCATCGTACTTGTACTGGCCACCCTCCCTAGGAAGGCATTTATGATCATGAAGTAGATTGAAGCTGTTTTTGTTTTTTTACTTCGTGATCATAAATGCAATGCTTTACTCCCTCCGATTCATAATAAGAGTTGTTTTAGAAAAATACACGCTTATTAAGAAAGCTAATGAAATTATAGATATGTCTTTATTAATACTCCCATTAAATAATAAATGAATGTTACTGAGAACTGAAAGGTTTTGAACCAAATAAAAAAGAAACATGATGAAATGCATTGAAAAGGTAATTTGCAATAATTAGCATGTGAGAGAAATTGCATTGGAGTATTAAATTGCCTTAAAATTGTGATCTGTATAATTAAGATGAGAGAGAAATGAAAGGTTAATTTTGGAAGAAAAATTATAAACATGCATACAAAGTCAAGAATGACACTTATTTTGAATAATTAAAATGTATCTAAAACGACTCTTATTTTGAATCGGAGGGAGTAACTTTTTTTGTTAGTTGTCGCTGTTTTTGCTTTTTTTTGTTAAACGTTGGTTTTAAGTTTTCACTATCTATGGATTCAGAAGTCAGAATCTAAATGATTGTTTCGATCTAATCACAATTATATGATTTAATAGTTAATACCCAATTTAGTAGACTCAGATTAAGTTGACAGAACTTGAGGTCGGTGTTAGACACTTTTTAATTTTAAGGTTTAAATTGGACGTAGAGTTTGATATATTATTTTTAAATTTTAAATTAAAAATTAATGGGACTTGGTTGGACCCTAATTGAGCTTTCCGCAAGCCTAAACTTGAATTTGAATCTTTGTCCAAGACCCAATACCAAGCCTAATTAGGAATAATTCTAAAATTTGCAAATCAAGTATAAATTAATTTAAGAGTAAAATAAATACACTTGTCTTATAACTTAAATTTTATTTAAAAAATCATCATCTTCAAAATTGTAGAAAAAGTTCTTTTTAGTTTTCAATTTTTTAAAATAACTCTTTTTTTTAGACTTTGGATCGTATAAACATCATATGTTGACTAATTAAATGTTATTTATACGAGAATTTAATAGCTCATAAGCTCGAACCAAAATATTTAAATCTAGTACAAACAAATAATTTATTATAATTATCTTTAATTATTAATTTAAGTTGAATATATTTAGTTTGGGTCGAGTTTATCAGCATGTATGTGAATTTTTAATAAATAAATTATTATATTTAAGAAAAATAGATAATTAAAATAAAAATAGAAAGATCAATTAACCACCTATTTATGATTTTATAAAACCATAAAACTTTATTTTACTGGATATTTTATTAAAAATTAATGTATTTTCTAATATATATTAAATACTTAGTTTATATAATAGTTTACATCACTAAGATTAATGGTAAGAGTTGATTATTGATGATATGTACACTAAACTAAACTTTTAATGTTTAATTTATATTTTTATGGTTTTGTTTAATCTTTAATTATAAATATGACTAATAAAGTTCATAAAAAATGAGTTTAAGTACAATTATTTTATTTATATTTTTTGAAAATTGAAGAATCTTGGAGTAATCAGCAATATTATTATTTTGTGATCAAAAAGTCACAAATTCGAGTCACAAAAAAACAACTTCTTTATTAATATGTAAACAAAAAAATTTGAGAATTAAATTAAAAATAAGTAAAACTAATTCCAAATGAAGGAAGCAAAGCAAACAGGAGCCAGACGTTGGGAGTTAAGGATAAAGGTCAATCCCTATCATCGAGGAGCCAACCTAAGTCAAAGGTAAGATAACAGAAGGTTGTAACGTGTACGCCTCATCTGATCTGTATTTTGAATTATTCAAACTGGTGTAATCCTATCTTGTACAACTAAGTAAGCTATGCGTACCTCACGCAAGTCACAAAGCTCTCCTTCCCGTCAGTGCTCTCACCGTCGTTGCTGCTCCTTCGGCGCCGTCATTGTTATCCACTTCTCCACCATCGTTAGGTTGTCATGTCAGCCCGTAAGTTTGTCAACAAACGCAAAGTGCACAACAAACAAAATTATCTCAGAGAAATGAGAAACAGTGACTATGATTTGAGTCAACCCTGGTTTTCTTCGTACAGCAAAGATAGAGATGAGCACAGAACAACCACCCTTTCTTCTCAAAGAAGAGGTTTGCTTGGGAATGCATGTACTCTCACTAGCCAACTCAGTGTGCACATATTGACAACACTTTTGTCTTCAACTTCTGTAGCGTAAGTGACAAGCACAAATGTATCCAACGTGCATGTGTCGTGAACGTTACGAACGATGAATTATCAAAGGCGAGGGGTTCACAGCCTCACATTGCAATCATTTTCGTCAAAGGAAAGGGTTAATTGATAAAAAATCTAAATTTTATTAATTTTTTACAAAATAATTTTACATTAAAATTTTCATTAATATGAATAACGTGATGATTCACGTCATATTATTATTTTTATTACGTGATTGTTAGATATTATATTGTATCATATATAGAATTTATTATTTATTAGAAACAACCTCCCAATTAATTAGGGGTAAGACTGTGTACTATTAGACCTCTTCAGATCTTACGTTTCAATGAAATTTATACTGAGTGTTGTTATTATATATACATTTTATTATTTAATAAATTAAGAATATTAAACACCATAAAATAATTATAAAATAAAACATATAAAGTAGCAAATAATTATTTTGATTTTTTATATTTTAAAGTTGGAAGATTTTAAAATTTAAGTTACTAATACAAATTTTAGTAAATTTTGAAATTTTCATAATTAACCTTAGAAAATAGCATTAAATTGAATTGTAGAAATTAATTTTAAAATGTATTTGAAAAAACTCTAAGAAACAAAAGTGACAGTTTTGGAGTATAGTGAACAAATCAACAAGGTGGCAAGAAGTTACAAATTAGTAGCTCAATCAAACTCTAGCTAGCAGAAGTGACGTTAGAGGTAGTCCAAACTCAGGAAACAATGCTTCAGGATAAGGCAAAGGAGATGGCTGATTGTTGTTTACAACTAGTCGAGGAAAATTTGTTTAAGACACGTTTGCATAAAGGACGTCTTTATAAATTTATAAAATTAAAGGATTATTTTGTAATTTAAAAAATTATCTCAAATAATGCTTGATATTGATTGATATCGGTTGTATATTGTACCGTAATTGAATCATGTACTAAATTATGGTAATTAGCAATAAGGGATTGGATATTAAAATAATAAAATAAAAAATATTTTTATCATATGGTCCATTAAAGGTGGGTTTTTTTTTGTATGTTTTCCTTTCAATCATTGAGTTTATATTTAGGTTTAGGCTAGTCGAGCTTAAGCTTGGGCCAAAATTTTATGTTTAGGTACGAGCTCTACACAAAGTTTGTTTGATTTCAAAATTTATGTTTATACCTAAGTTCGGTTCAAAGCTTAAACAAGTTTAAAATTTGTGGTACGAGTCTGAATCTATTTTTTTTAGTATTGGTCGAAGTTGTTAATCTTGGGTTAGGTATAAGAATAAATGTGATTGGTCCAACTTGAATAACTTGAATCAGTTTGACGAAAATAATATCATTTTGACATGACTTAAGAAAATGATGTCGTTTTAATTTTGAATCATATCTAAGTTCGGTTCAAGGCTTAAACAAGTTTAAAGTTTGTGGTACGAGTTGACAAAATATGTAGTAGGATAAAAAAAACTGGCTCAAATTTTATTCCACGATTTGCTACTCTATATATAAAGTAGACTATTGTAACAGAAAGATTTGAAGATATCTGAAAGAAAAAATAAAAGGGAAATAAAAAGAAAATGAAGTGGATCAAATGATGGATTTGGTCTGAAGAGAGAATGGGTTGGATTATTAGTCCAGAACCTTTATCTCAAGCCCAAAAGTTAACTACAACACTTTGACCCACCAAACTAACTAAACCCTTTGACCATCGTATTTTCTGCCTAGGTTTAGATCACTTCCTTAGTTTTCTTCACACGTCATCGCAAGCTCGAGGTCGGTTGACATCGCCGCCGTAAGCTGGGTTGTAGATGTTGTCGACGCCGAGCTTGAGTAGTAGAGCGTGGAAAGAAGACTTTGGTAGAGCCTTTGTGAAGATGTCCGCGAGTTGTACGTTGCTGGAGACGGGAAGAAGATGAATGATACTGTACAAATCTAGGGACTTTTGAGTATGAACAGATCTAGGGATTTTGAGTTTTGGGGTAAAAGTGATTCTCTCACGATTACTTCTTATCGAATATTACAGAAAATGATGGTATTTATACCATCAGTGTTTTAAAAGAAAAAACGACATGCTTCCTATACAAAACGCATGTACACATCTATTTACATCTACAAGCTACAATATACAAACAATACCACAAATACAACATAAATACAAAATATTCTACACGATTTGCTACTCTATATATAAAGTAGACTGTTGTAACAGAATTGTAACAAAAAGATTTGAAGATATCTGAAAGAAAAAATAAAAGGGAAATAAAAAGAAAATGAAGTGGATCAAATGATGGATTTGG
>JAOSBK010000006.1:1033924-1056238 GCA_027568895.1 Erythroxylum shatona | reverse complement strand
GGACTCACCCTTAGTGAGCCTTCCATGATGTTCACCATACATCATATAGCCCTTAAAATGCTCACAATATCTAATAAACACACATTTATTAACTTTAGGGCCTAACTTCCCAAACTTACGAGAAGAATGGTGAACATACCTAGTAGATCCCTGTGGCCTTAAGCTTTCCAAATAAGGCTTATCTTCATTCCATAACTCATATTGAGTAGTCAGGACAGAGTTAGTGGGTACTCGGTTAAGGATGTAAGCCACATTCACAAGAGCATCCCCCCAAAACTTAATTGGGAGGATGGCTTGAGCCATCATCGACCTAACCATGTCCAACAGAGTTCGATTCCTTCTCTCTGCAACTCCATTTTGTTGCGGAGTTTCAGGAATCGTTAATTGTCGGCATATTCCCTTATTCTCACAAAATTCTCTAAACTGATCAGAGAGATACTCTCAGCCTTTATCAGTACGAAGAGCCTTAATGCTCCTCTCTTTCTGATTCTCAACCTCAGCTACAAAGTGTTTGAAACAATATAAAGCTTTTGAGTGGTGAGACAACATAAATACTAAGCCATATCGTGAGAAATCATCTATGAATGTGATAAAGTAAGTCATGCCATTATGGGCTTTTACATTTTTAGGCCCACAAATATCAGAGTGAATCAACTTTAGAGGATGTGAGGCCCTCTTAGCCTTACCAAAAAGCTTTCCACTAGGTTTCCCAGCGAGATAAGGCTCATAAGTAGGAAGACTCACTTTGGTGAGAGGGCGCAACAGCCTTCCTTTAGCCAATTTGGATATTTTATTTTGTCCAATATGTCCTAATCGAGCATGCCATTTAACAGACTCAGATCCAATATTAACAAAAGAAGAAGAAGTAACATAAACAAAGTATTTATGAGATTCATATACATCTTCTAAGTCCATCATAAATAAACTATTACAAAAATGTTTAATGACCATAAAGGGTGTCATCAAGATAAATGGACATACCATTGAATAGTGGGTACGTGAAGCACATCATGTAGGAACAATTTGCGTCCACTGTGCAAAGTAAGTTGGTAGGTTCCTACACCAAGGACCCTCTCCTTTGGACCATTTCCTATTGTTACAAAATGTTTACTTATCGATAATTGATGGTAATCTATAAATCCTGCAAGGTTGTAGGTCATGTGTTTTGTCGCTCCCGTATCTATAATCCAATCCCGAAGAGAATGAGCAAAAAATAAATATGTACAAACAAAGGCACGTACAAAAAAAGATAAGTAAGGACAAACCTCACGGGGCTCAGTACACTCTTGAGCAAAATGTCCCTTCTTTCTACAGTTGAAGCACGTGAGTTTAGACTTATTCTTTATGCCTCCACATTTGCCTCTACATTGTTTAACGACTTGCCCTTCTCGAGACCCTTGGTTCTTAGCTTTTCCCTTCTTGCGCTTAGGGCCGTCACCCTTGCCCATTTTGTGTAACTAATGCAATGACACTGCAGGTTGCATTTCAACACTCCACCTTATGCTCTAAATGGCCGGAAATGTCATCAAAGGTCTTAATGGCCTCATTATGAGTAAGGACCAACTTCACTTGTCCCCATGAGGACTTGGGAAGTGACCTAATGATAGTTAAAACCTGCTACTGATATGTGAGATCATAACTTGCTGCCTTCATTTCTCTAATGATGGAGGACATCACCCCAAGATGTTCAGTCATGCTATGCTTAGGGTCCATCATGTATTGATTGAGCTTAAGCGTTAAGATATTAAGCCTTGTGGCCATTGTCCCTCCATATTTTAGGCGCAGTTGTTACCACATCTCCATGGCAGTTGGGTAGTTCTCAAACTCCCCAACAAGGTCGTTGTGCATGCAAGCTAACAACGTAAAGCACACACTTCTATCCTTCTTTTGCCAAAGGGCATAAGCCTCATGGTCATGATGATGTTGGGCCGAATTCCCAGTCTCAGGTGGGCATAGACGAGCAACTCATGCCCATTGAGAAGGTACTGAATCTTCCTATGTCAGATGTCATAGTTTTTACCATCAAGTTTCTCTCCCTTGATCTTAATAATCAGACTCTTGGTTGCCATTTCACTACATCGTGCACATGTTTAATTAAGGCACATATTTATTTATTCTAATCTTAATTAGATAGTTCAACTCCCATTTACATTATTAATTCGAAAATTTTTCAAACTTGCAAGTAATCATCACCAATAAGCAGTAGTAAGCACCTAATTGTATTTAGTTCAATGATTAATTTTAATTAAATTATGGGTAACACATCCACTAAATATAGCATCAACCAATCGTGCATGCATTTGTGAGTCTCACTTTAAGACTCCATTGATATTTTGGTGCCTAATGTCCAAAATAAAATTATATACTTAGAATTAGTGTGAAAATTGATCCCCTTACAAAGCCTCAATATGATACAAAACACAAATAATTACAACGCAAATCCTATTACATCATTTTAAAAACAAATATTAAATAGGGATGTCACACCTTCTTCCTTGTATATAAAATTATTTTGAAAAGCATACAGCACACAACACAGATACTAATTCAAAATATCAATGCATCTTTATTTAATTTATGTCAATTAGCATTAATTAACAATTAGTCACATAGACAAATAATTAACCAATTTATTCCTAACATAAATCATAATCATTTAACACATAAATGAAACAAATAATAAAATACAACTCATAACATATATGAAATGCATCATAAATTCATGAATATAATACACAATTATCAAGTATGAAAACCCAAGTTAAAGCCAAAAAAATTATTTTACTTATGTAATTAAGTAAAATTTCAAATTAGGCTAACAAATAACTCAAAATTTGAAAATTTTTTATAAACGGCCCTTTGGGGTGGCCTCATGCGCCCCTAGGGCCCGTGTGAGACGCGGTTGTGTGGCTTTGGAAAATTCAAGTTTTCCAGAAATTTGTCTTTCATATGGCCACAATGCCACTTCGGGTTATTATTTCTCACTCATTTTAACTCTAATTCGAGCATATAATATACCGTTGGAAAGATAATACGATAAGGAACATATCCATATACATATCTCATGCAAAACATTATTGTAATAGTTCAGAAAATGGGCCTAAACTTTCAGGAAACACATGTCGCGAATGAACAAATTCATATTAAACCTAGATTTTCCATAATTTTATGGTCACTATGCCCACTTAGAGCTATCGTTTCTCACTCATTTTAACTCCAATTCGAGGATATAATATACCATTGGAAAGATAATATAACAAGGAACATATACATATACATATTTCATGCATAGCAGTACTGTAACAGGTCAAAAAAGGAGCCTAAACTTTTGGAAAACATATGCATGAATCTAAAATTCATTATGCAATATCTCACTCAATTCAAATATGTTTTTCACCAAATTTTAGGCACAAGTTTCTGACACTGTAAGGAACATATTTATGCCAAAATTTCAAGCTAAAACAAAGCACACAAAAATTTATCATTGATGGCCATGTTACACATGTACGAACAAATTTCAGTATATATGACATATTATTCTCATTTGGCACAATTTCAAGAACGAAAGCATGCTATACTCACTTTGATACCAATGTTGGAAGGCGTGGTGAGACCTTACCTCTCAAACTTGACAAGTTCCTTTCTCTTATGCTTGTTTTACAAGTCCACTTTGTGCTCTAATGGTTCCAGATAGCTCGAATTTGCCTTTTCTCAATGTTGTGAGCAGTTATTAAATTTACTCACTCTAATTCACACCCAAAATCTCAAGTCTTGTGAATGGTGGCTCGAAGAGATAAAGAGATAAGAACATGGAAGAGCCTTAAGTGTGGGAGAGAGAAGCTCTTGTATGCATTCTTTCTTTTGCAACTTATGTAGAGAAATTGAAAAAAGATTAGACATTCTCATAAGTAATCACTTGTTAGCTTTGTCTTTCTTGTTCGACCAAGCTTATTTGTCCACTTTAGTTTTCTTATGCCAATGTGGACATATTATATTATTTTGATACATATATAATCTTTTGTTAATTTTATAACGGTCTAATATCTCTTAAACTTTTTAAATTTCAAACTTTTTATCTTATCGGTTTAATTTCGGTTTGATTTTTAAAGCATTCACCGAAACATTATATAGAAAAATGTATATGAAACACTAATTTAGAAAAATCTATTGTCAAGAAAATAAAATCAAAATTTGGGATATCTAATTACAAAATAATAGATTATTAAGAGAGCAAATCTTTGCACGTCTAACTTCAAGGATGACAATATGTGATTGGCTCCACTTATAGGTGTTAATATGATTTGTTGCAGGATCTTATAATCTAATAAGTTTTTACAATAACATAAATGTACCTTGATCCATCGTATTTTCGATACTTTCTGAATGGATAATCTCCAATAATCTTCAACAAGATATTTTTAGATTTTGTTTTCTCTCTCTTGGTCATTGTTTCATTATTTTCCATATTTTTTTATGGAAAGATACACGAAAGACTTAATAGGTAGAAAAAAAGATAAAGTAGTTATCATTTAAAATTCAAACGACACATCTTTTTATTATCTTATTTTTACGTTTCATCAACTTAAATGCATTATATTATTTATTTTTAATTAAACCTAACATCTGTTATTCAAATAACTAATGAGATTTAATATACTTAAATGATTAAACCAAAATTTATGGGCTACATAATAAAATTATCTAACAATCCAAGAATAAAATTAACGATTTAAATTTAAATTATGATAAAATATAATTTAACTCAATTTATTAATTAAAATAATGTTTTTTAAAATATATTGTATTAAAAAGATATCCTATTTAAAGTTAATAGATCGGGTTTGGATTAATCAAAATTTGAATTGAATTCGAGATTGAGAATTGGCTTCAACTCTGACATAAACAAATCTTTTTTTCAAAACAATATCAATTTAATTTAATTTCTTAAAATAGTTTTGTAAAAAACTCGAGCCGATTTAAAACTTAAGCTGCCTCTTGAGAGTCGACGTATTGCCAAGCCTGCGAATGGTCACTTACCAATCACTCGTCGTCTTTAAAAACTTCCTTTCACGTGTCACAACCAGACATGAATGGCGTTGCATGTCTTTTTCGTGCCAGAAAACAACAACGAATGACTCGTGTCGTTTTGTAGTTTTTCAGTACCCGTTCTCCATTTCGACCGCGCATAACATAAGCCCAGATCTGGATGCAACCCGAAATTAATAAGCAAAACTTGATTTAGAAGTTACTTGGTTAAGGAGTATCAGAATAAATTAACGAGAAAAGAATAAATGGTAATAGTTAGTTATTTATTATAATTGATTGAATAGTTTATTTATACCTAAATTTTAGGTAATAATCCATACTCTTCATATATGGGATGAATGGTTTTGATTCCTACTAATACTAATATTTTTTAATTTTTAATTAAAATAGGATTAAAATGTAATTAATTAACATATAAATATAATTAATTAATAAAATTAATTAAGATAAAATATAATTAACATATAATTAATTAAAATATTATTAATTAATTACTTAAAATATAACATTATTTGTATTATCAGAGGAATGTAAATTGTATTAAACTATGTTATTTAATTTTACTATAATAATGAAATGGTGGATATTATGGTTGCGTCGATGAATTGCACAATATTTTGAATGATTAAACTATATTTTGATGATATTATGTAACTAATGATATGTTGATGCAATAAAATACTAGAATATGTTTTTTTAAGAGCTATTGGAAAGGAATAACTGCAATATACTTGGTTCTAAACATTTTGTCGTTATAAATATGATGCATAAATTAAAAATAATCATTTAAAATGTATTTAAAAGTTGACATAAAACAAAATTTTAACAAATTTTGATATCTCAACATTTTTAACAAATCAATCATTTTCAATGGTAATGGTAATCATTTATTCATCTTAACCAACCATCATAATTATAATTATTATATCTATTGTCATTCCTCACTATATTCATTCTCATTTTTATTTTCATTGCCCTTTGTGAATCAAGCGTCTCCTTAATCTAATTCGTGTTTAAATTTAATTTGAGATGTTTAGATCAAAAAGCTTCGGTTCAGTTTTACCTCATTCACAACTCAACAAATTTACAAATTTCATCAAACAATTGACTTTTTTATTATAGTTTGAACTTTAAAAGTAGCAATAAAATTTTTAAACTTTCAATTTTTTTTAACCTTAATTTAAATTTTAAAAAGTGACAATACAATGCTCAAACTTTCAAATTTCTTCAATTATTAGCTTGTAATTTATGAATTATTATATACTTAAAATTTGTTTATTACTCAAATAAAAATGAAAATTATTTATATCACATAATATACAAATATTATATACTTAAAGTTTAATTTGATCACGTTTTCTGTTTCTAGCAAATTGCATCAAGCCACTTAAGCTCTCTCTTTATATGGAAACCAATTAGTCATCTATCTATTTTTTAAAATATTTATATAAAGGGTTAATGACAAAAAAAACCTAAATTTTCTTCAAATTTTCAATTGTAGTCTGAATTTTAAAAAATAGCAATAAGATACTCAAACTTTTAATTTTTTCAATTCTAGCATAAATTTCAAAAATAACAATAAAAAGCTTAAACTTCCAATTTTTTTTCTTCTAATTCTAACATGATGTTAGTGTTTTCGTTAGGTTTGCTGACGTGACTTGCCACGTGTATCATAAACTTTAACTATTAATACATGTTAACTAAAATTAACTTAACAAATAAAGATTAATGAAACGACGTCGTTTAATCACATAATTAAAACAACGTCGTTATTTAAAACGACTTAAATCAGATTACGCAGCCCCGATGACCTTACGTTTTGATTTCTGCTTTTCTTTTTGTTTTTAGTTTATTCTCTCGACACCCTCACCCTTCGATTTTCAAATTATACAACCCCGACAGCCTCACACTAAGAACATCAGGAGAATGAATGAAAAACGAAAAATTTACTGATATAATACGTTGCAATGCGATAGTAGTTTGAGACGTCAGAAGAACATACAGAAACCAAAGAGTTGAGGGAGAACAACAGATAATGTCGGACTCTAATTGAAAAAAATTAAAAGTTTGAGCATTTTATTATCAAATTTTGACAACTGGGCTAGAATTAAAAAAATAAAAATTTAAGTATTTTACTGCTACTTTTTAAAGTTCAGGATATAATTAAAAATTTGACGAAAGTTTGGACTTTTTTTAAATTAACCCTTATTTAAATAATTGAATCAAAGTCACTCTACAAAATTTAGAAATTAATCAATAAATTTATTTTACTTTTCATATTGATAAATATATTTTAACTTGAAATAAATGTTTTAATCAAATTGGTATAACTTTATTATATATATTCACATATTAAATTTTATTTCTGATATTTATTAAAAATTAAGGTTACCATCATGCATCTTATCTATCTATTTAAATATATTATACTATTTGCCAACCATCAACTCTTATTCATCTCCTTCAATTCATTTTTTAATTTATTATCTACCTATTTAAATATATTTTACTGTTTTCACAAGTTTTAAACAAAAAAAAACTAAAACTAAAAAAATGGAAACTAAAACAAACAATTTTTTTCTGAACTTAAAAACAAAAATCTAAACACTAAACACTAATCGCTAAAATAGAAACAAATAGACTCTAAGATTCTTTTTATACACTTTGAAACTTTAAAGTCTCACATATATTTTAATACAAATATTAAATATGAAATAAAGTTTCGTTAAACTTTTTTTTTAAATATGATGGTTAGAGAAATGAATATTTTAGAAAATGACCAAAATATGATTGAAAACCGGTATTCATAGAGAAATCAATATTTTAAAAGTTTAATCGGTGTTCATAAAATCGGCTAATGTTGAATGAAATTAAAAATTTAAAATATGATTGAAAAAATTGTCTTACTCAACGTATAATTTGAAATTTAATTAAAAAAGACTAGTAAATGAAAATTAATTGATTTATTTTGATTTATAATAACATCAACCAATTAATTAAAAAATTGACCAATTTTTATAACAAAAATTATTAAAATAAATCGAACTAAATAATTAACTGATTTAAAATTTTTATGATTTAACCTCTCGAACTAATTAAGTTTTTTTATTAACATTATGCCTATACGTATATGATAAGAATAAGACAAATGGAAAAATCTGTTGAGAAGATGACCCAAGAAACCAAGGTTTTAAGATACATAACGAGTGGCGTGCAGTTAGGACACCACTTCCTATAATTTTCTTGTGCACGTGTGTGGAGGACAAAGAACGCAACGATCATGGACCATATGACTTTGGTGTATTTTAAAACGTCCCTTTTTGAGGAGACATTTGTGGCGTTGCATGTCTTTTTTTAAAATAATTTCTTGTTATACGCAGACTGAAAGATGTGACTGTAGTTACGGCACTTGCTACAATATTCATTATAATTATAACTTTTATTTGTTATATGTTTTGTATCGAAAATAATTAACTCTAATTATGGATAGTAATAATATAAATTATTTTTAAATATATATTCAAAACTATAAACATATAAAGTATTTTTGTTGTGAATGTATATAAAAAGTTTTTTTGGTGAATATAATGAAAAGAATATTGAAAGGTTTTAGCTTTTATTATAATCATAAATTCTAAAATTTTATTTAAATTGAAAATATGATTTTCTTCGTACATAATATATAATGAGTAAATAATATTTTGTATTATATGTTTCAACCACTTTTACGTATCACAATAAATTGAATTGTAATAAAATAATTAAGTTCTAAAAACATAATCTTAGTATCATGCATTTTTGCATAAGTAATCAAAAAATTCAATTGATTCAACCAGATGAATCTTAAAAATCTTGTACCATCTAACTTTTGGTTTGGTCTTCAAATTTTCAATTTTATTTATTTTAATATATATTGTTTAAAATTAATTAATTTATTAATTAATCAGTCAATTTTATAAATTAAAAAATTCTTATAAAATAAAATAAATAAATTATTTTCATTTAACAACCTCTTTTTTCAGTTAAACTTTAAATTATTTGATGGATAAGAAGAATCTTTTTTAATCATATTTTAAATTATTTAATTTTATTCAATTTTTAGTTAGCCTAATATCAATTGAACTTTTTAAACTTTGAACATTTTGTCTTATCAATTTAATTTCTGTCAGTTTAAAAATATTGGATAAAAGTAGAGTGTATATTGAAATTATATATTATTAGAATCTTTAAAATTAAAATTGAATAATTACATATTTCCTACTGTATCTCGTTACAGTACTTGCAATGAATAGCATCAAAGATGTAATTATAATCTTTTACATTACCTCACTGCTTAAATTTTATACTGCTATTTATCCATAATATCTTCCCATCTACTTCCATAAAATATTATACATTCAATCTTGTTTTCCTTTTTTAAATTGCATAACTTTGATTTCATTTATGACAATCTGACCCTAATTTAGCTCGGTAGAATATAAAATTAACAGATTAAATTTGAATTGACTGAATTTCAGGCAAAGGGTTGGGTTTGAAAGGAAATAAAAAAAGGACATTATTTTTGTTTCAAGCCTAATGGAGGTTTAAAGTGTTTGGTCGAGTCTAGGTTGTTGCCAACCCTAAGCAATATTAATTTAATAGCATCCAAGCATTCAATTTTGTTTTTTATCAATCAATAAAAAACCCAACTAATTTAATTGATTTGTCTATAAAAAATTTGAACTATTAAATTTTTTACTTAGTTTTTAATTTTTTATTTCAATTTATTTTAATAACTCTTGTTGTTAAAAACTGATCAATTTATTAATTAATTGGTTAATTTTGTAAATTAATAAATTTTTATAAACTAACATAAATTAATTAATTTTCAAAAAAAAACTATTTAAACTTCAAATTCTTAAATAGGTAAGGATAATTTCTTCCAATCATATTTTAATTCTTTAATTTTATTTAATCTTTACCTAGTTTGATGACGGTTTAATTCCGGTTGAACCTTAAGCTTTTTGTCTTATGGGTCTAATTTCCTACCTGGTTTTTAAAACATTAGTTTTTATTTTTCTCAACCATATATTAACTCTAAATTTATGCTACAATTTTTATTAAATAAGAAAGAAAAATAATATTTACTATATTAAAGCTTCTTTTTACTTCTCTTTCTCTAAGACTATGTTTGGTTATAAGTAAGGTTTTTAATTGAATAGAATGAAATGTAAATAGATGTAATATTAGAAAATCTGTTTGGAATTAGGGAAAGAAGGGACCATAATGTAATATAATAAAATGTTGTTTGGTTGAAAAGTTTATAATATAATATAGTGAAATATTACTTAGAAGAAGAGTTCATAATGGAATATAGTTAAATGTTATTTATCATTTTACATTTTATCCTAAACTTCCAAAATTAGAGGTAACTTTTTTTTTATTGTTTATAGTAGAATGAGATATAATGTGAAACTCTCCTTTTTCATTCTACTTTATTTCATTTTATTATAAACCATCTCCTCATTAAATAATATTACTTTACATTTCATTCAATCAACAACCACCCAATAAGGTAAATACCAACCTACATAAATGAATTGTACGAGACAAGCTACGAGTTGTTGGTTGGCAAATCCGTACTCAAGCTTCAAATTTAATGCCGGAAATGGACTGATAAATCCCTACTACTTCTCTATGAAGAAGTAACTTCTGTGTTCTCTTTTCATGTCAGAAGTGGCTATACCACAAGTAACATTACAAAATGGCAGAGATGGAGCTTATCCCTGAGCTGGTTTCAGGCGGTCATGCATTTCCAAAAATGGAGCAGCAATCAGATGCTTCTAAACAAAAGACTGTTTCGTTCTTTGGTATGTTTTCCTGTGCAGATAGAGTTGATTACATGTTGATGGTTCTTGGAAGTGTTGGGGCATGTGTCCATGGAGCTGCTTTGCCTGTGTTCTTAATCTTGTTTGGACGAATGATCGATTCTCTGGGACACTTGACCCTAAGTACTCAAGAAATGCTTTCCAAGGTCTCCCAGGTATGTGACAAAATGCTTTGAAATGTTCAGTTTAAACGATTTTGAAGGATTTCAGGGAGCAATTGAACCTGAGTTCACATGATTCTACGTAAAATCAACATCATATTTCAATTTATATCTCTTTCAGACTGAGATAACTTCAATTATGAATTTTTAAAATAGATCCATGGTCAGCCTGGGACAGCCTAGGCACCTACCTCGGTCTATCTTCATAAACAATAAAATATAACCTGTATTAGGATGGGCCCTGTATAGATGTGAGGACCAAACTTATAGTGTTTCCTTAATATGCAGAATGCCTTGTACATGGTGTACGTGGGACTATCGATTTTTATATCAGCTTGGATTGGTAAGTTTCTTGACACTTCTCTCATAAACTACACATACAGCTTTTTTTTTTTTTTTTCCTTCATCAGCTTCTTTTTTCAGCTGTCGCGTCTTGGATGCAAACTGGGGAGAGGCAAACAGGACGTTTACGTTTGAAGTATCTTCAATCTGTTCTTAGAAAAGATATGAGTTTCTTCGACACAGAAGCTAGAGATTTGAATATAATGTTTCACATATCAAGTGATGCAGTTTTAGTTCAAGACGCCATAGGAGATAAGGTGATGAGAAAGATAAAAACTTCCTGAACAGAAACCAACTTTGGTTGAGTCAATTTTAATGGTTTCTTGGTGCAGATAGGGCATGCAATTCGTTATCTTTCACAGTTCATAGTTGGATTTGGCATTGGATTCGCTTCAGTTTGGCAGCTTACACTGCTAACCTTAGCTGTAGTTCCACTGATAGCAGTAGCTGGAGGAGCTTATGCTATAACCATGTCTAGTCTGTCAAAGAAAGGAGAGAAGGCTTATGCTGAGGCTGGGAAAGTTGCAGAAGAGGTACGTGTACATACTGTTCTCTTTTTCTTCGCCATCATCATCACACCCAGTGTGAAGTTTCGTAATGAAGCGAGATCTGATAGTATGCAGCCTTATTCTTACATAGTAGAGAGACTATTTCCAATAGATTCACATATAGTTGAGACAATAAAAGAATTATACAGCTTAAAAGAATAGTAAATAAAATTATAGAAAATATATACATAAATAAAAATAAAATATAACCAAAGTATATACCTGATATGGTGTCTAGATCTGCTAGCATGGACAGAGCCACATGGAGGCCAGTGGTGCACTGGGCCCCCCAAAATTTTAAAAATTTTTAAATATTTTTATTTTTATTTTATATATATATATATATATATAATGATGGAGTTATTTGGAGCCCTGTGGTACATTGGGCCCCTCAAAATTTAAAAAAATTAAAATTTTGGACCCTTCTATCTTAAATTCTTGGCTCCGTCACTGTCTGCTAGTACATGATAAATTGCAAAGTCCGGCTCTTCTCATCTATAGTTAAGCTAGGAGTCCTCACTCAAAAACGCTAAATGCACGACAAATCTTACTGTTCTCTTCTTCAGCTGAATAAATAAACGATACTCCCAATGATTGATTTCAAGAAATTTTGATTAAAACTCTTAATTTTAAAGTTTTAAATAATTTTTAAATTTTTAAATATATTTTTGGTAGAAAATAGTAGACAAATGCATGTGAAACGAACATTATTATATTTTGGCTAATCAAACATTTGTTGAATTAACCATCTAACTCAATTTTTAATTTTGATTCGAGCCGATTAAATTAAAATTAAATCAATAAATTGGGGTAATTACAATAAAATATATTTTTAAGTCGAGATTCAAAATTAGGTTTACTTGTTAGATCAACAATGTTTGATTGGTTGATGTGTCGTTATTTTTAAAATTTGAGAAATATAAAAACTTTTTAAGAATTCTAAAAAATTAAAAATTATTTAAATCATAGAGAAGTTCATGTCCTTTTATGATTTAAATTCGATTCGAACTAATTCAGTTGAACTAAAAATAATAAATTAAGATCATTATAATAAATTATATTTTGATTCGCATTTCAGTACTTTGAATTAATTTTAAAAATTATATTGAATTATTATGTGACCAATATTTTATTGTTCCATATATGAAAACAATATTATAATATTTCGTATTTTTTGCCGTTTTTTTTAACAAAAAATTACATAAATAGATTTTAATTTACATAAATAGTCCATGTCTTTGACATTATAAGTGAAGAATTGGTTTAGGTTATTATTATTTTCTTGTCCTCCGGTTTCCATGCATCAGATTATTTCTCAAATTCGTACTGTGTATTCATTCGTTGGAGAGGACAAAGCAATATCAGGATATTCCAAGTCCCTGGAAAGCGCATACAAACTTGGCAAGAAAGGCGGAGCTGCAAAAGGAGTAGGTGTTGGACTTACATATGGCTTATTGTTTTGCACTTGGGCTTTGCTTCTCTGGTATGCTAGCTTACTTGTCAGCCATCAGAAGACGAATGGTGGGAAAGCATTTACAGTAATTATAAATGTCATATTCAGTGGACTGTAAGTTGAAATCCGAGTAGCAAAAACAAGCTAGTTCTTGTTTTTGGCAGAGCAGTAAAAAATATCTTCTGTTTTGGCAGAGCTCTTGGTCAAGCTGCTCCAAACTTGGCTGCTATTGCAAAAGGTCAAGCTGCTGTCTCCAATATCATTAACATGATTGAAGCAGATGCTGAACCTTCTCACATGTCAGATGATGGTATTGTTCTGCAGAAAGTAGCAGGGCATATTGAGTTCTGCAGGGTCCATTTCGCTTATCCCTCTCGACCCAATGCGGTTTTTGAAAATCTGAGCTTCTCCATAACTGCTGGGAAGACATTTGCGATTGTTGGTTCCAGTGGTTCAGGAAAGAGCACTGTTATATCCATGTTGCAACGTTTCTATGAACCCAGTTCAGGTACCTGATACAACTTAACATGGTAGTGACATGATCATATAGTATATAGAAATGATGAAAACCTGACGTGAAGCTTTTTCAGGTAAAATACTGCTGGATGGACACGACCTGAAGACTCTCCAGTTGAAATGGTTGAGAGAACAGATGGGATTGGTCAGTCAAGAACCAGCACTGTTTTGTGCAACTATAGCTGACAACATCCTGTTTGGTAAAGAATCTGCAAGTATGGATCAGGTTCTCCATGCTGCCAAAGTGGCTAATGCACATCAATTCATCCAGAATTTGCCTGATGGTTATCGAACTCAGGTTAATCATAAGATCCAAACCAAGTTCTTGTATATGTATAACAACATCCTTGTATGTGAAGTTTGATCTTTCTTTGTGCATAGGTTGGTGAAGGTGGGACTCAGCTTTCTGGTGGACAAAAACAAAGGGTAGCCATAGCTAGAGCAGTTTTGAGGAACCCGAAAATATTACTTTTAGATGAGGCCACCAGTGCTCTTGACGCAGAATCAGAACTCCTGGTTCAACGAGCCTTGGATAAGATTATGTCAGAGAGAACTACAATAGTTGTTGCACATCGATTATCCACCATTAGAGGTGTTGATATGATTCTTGTCCTGAAAAATGGTCAGGTGGTTGAAAGTGGTAATCACTCAGACCTGATGTCTATGGGAGGTGAGTATGCAACTCTTGTAAGCTTTCAAGGAACTGAAAGTTTCGGATGTTCAGGCTCCTTGGCTTTTTCTGAGCCTCTTGGGAATTCTAGCTTTCGTGAACTTAGCAGCAATCAAAACGCAACAAGGGAGGTGCAATCTGGCGATGAAAACTGGTCGAGATCAAGCTTTGTTTCAACCCCATCAATTATGGAATTACTGAAACTCAATGCACCAGAATGGCCTTATGCTGTGCTTGGATCAATTGGTGCAATTCTTGCTGGTGCACAGCTTCCTCTATTTGCCCTCGGACTTTCTCATATCCTGACGGCATTTTATTTTCCTGATGCATCTGAAATGAAACGCGAAGTCCAACGAATAGCTCTCATGTTTGTTGGAGCTGGTGCTGTTGCCATTCCTGTATACCTTCTGCAGCACTACTTCTACACTTTGATGGGAGAGCGTCTCACTGCTCGTATTCGTTTATTAACGTTTTCAGGTTCGGGTAGAACAGGATCACAAGTCAATTAAGATTGATCTAAATAGGACCTTCTCAATTCATATCTTAGTGAGATTTCAGGAATTCTTAAACTTTTTCTTGTTTTAAACTACAGCTATCCTTTCCAACGAGATTGGGTGGTTTGATTTGGAAGAGAATAGTGCAGGAACTTTGACTTCAGCTTTAGCTGCAGATGCCACTTTAGTTCGAAGTGCTCTTGCTGATCGTCTCTCAACAATTGTCCAAAATGTATCACTCATTGTGACAGCTTGTGCCATTGCCTTTACATTAAACTGGCGCATGACTTCTGTCGTTATCGCCACCTTCCCTCTCCTTGTTGCTTCTTCCATAACCGAGGTAACTCTTTAAAACATACTCGTTCTGACCAGAATTTGAGCTGGGTTCATTTTTTCATGTTTCACCGCCCGACTCGATTTAAAAAAACGAACCCGGATCTTACCTGATCCATTTCCAAAACTAAATGCAATTCAATCTTACATAAATTTTGTTAGTTCAAAGAACATTTTTCTTGCGTTTCAAATCTGCAGCAACTATTTATCAGGGGATTTGGAGGGGACTACCATGCCTACTCTAGAGCAATGGCCCTGGCACGAGAAGCTATCGCCAATATACGTACTGTTGCTGCATTTGGAGCTGAAGATCGAATCTCAATGCATTTTGCGTCGGAATTGGACAAACCGAACAAGCAAGCACTTCTCCAAGGTCATTTATCAGGTTTTGGCTATGGAATATCACAGCTGTTTTCTATGTGTTCCTATGCACTTGCCCTTTGGTACGCCTCGGTACTGATAAAGCATAACGATTCCGATTTCGGACGCTCAATGAAGTCCTTCATTATTTTGATGGTCACAGCATTGGCCATAGCAGAAACACTTGCTCTGGCACCAGACATCGTGAAGGGTTCAGGGGCACTTGGATCAGTGTTTCGTATTCTCCATAGAAAAACAGCCATAAACAGGAATGATCCTGCATCAGAAATGGTAACTGATGTGAAAGGGGATATAGTTTTCAGGAATGTCAAGTTCACTTACCCTGCAAGGCCTGAGATTACCATTATTGAGGATTTAAACCTGAAGATTTCAGCTGGACAAAGTGTTGCTTTGGTTGGCCAGAGCGGATCAGGCAAGAGTACAGTAATTAGCCTGACATTGAGATTCTATGACCCCATATCTGGTTCAATTCTAATTGATGGAAATAACATCAGAACCTTGAATCTGAAGTCACTCAGGAAGAGAATAGGTTTAGTTCAACAGGAACCTGCTCTTTTTTCAACAACAATATACGAAAACATCAAATATGGCAATGAAGACGCATCAGAAATTGAGATAATTGAAGCAGCCAAAGCAGCAAATGCTCATGGATTCATCTGCAGAATGGCTGAAGGGTATCGAACTCATGTTGGTGACAGAGGTCTGCAGCTATCAGGAGGGCAAAAACAAAGAGTGGCAATCGCTAGAGCAATTCTTAAAAACCCACCAATCCTGCTTCTGGATGAAGCTACAAGTGCATTAGACACAGTATCTGAAAAGCAAGTCCAAGAGGCTCTGGTGAAGCTCATGGAGAGAAGAACCACAGTTTTCGTAGCACACAGGTTATCAACTGTTAGGGAAGCTGACAGAATCGCTGTCCTTCAACAAGGAAAGGTTGTTGAACTTGGCAGCCATAATCAGCTTCTTGCAAGACCTGATAGCATCTATAAACAATTGGTCAGTCTACAAGAAGAAACGAGAGATTAGCTTATCTATCATAAGCTTTAAAAAAAGGGTTCAGACCACTTAGGTTTGCTTTAACTTCTAACCATTTCTGGTTACGTGAAATTCGTAAGAGGTTTAACAATAAATTAAGATAATAGTTGGATAGGATAAGCTGAAGGTGAGTGCTTAAGCTAAACGCAGGAACTTAGTGACATTTCAAATTTTCACATAATTTAAAGTTTTTTCTTGGTTAGTGATGTATCTGCTGACCTGACATGCCCACATAACTACTGATCGATCGTTTATAAGGTGATAATTTCAGGTGTCAATCAGTCGGGTTCAATTTAAAATTAACGGGTCAAATTTGAGTTGGTTAAGTTTTAAGACAAATTCAAATTTAAGGGGATAATTTAATCCTGCTCAAGTTGATTCAACAAGATGACTTCATTTTGATATAAATGAAAAGGGTAAGTTATAAATTTTAACTTGTGATTAAAATATTGAACTGATGCAATTAGTTAAATATAAAAAATTAAAATTGATCAACTTTTTGATTCAGTTCATTTTCTTTTTAAAAAAAATGAAAAGGAATTTTTTTTTCTTACAAAAGGAAATAACAAAACTAAATCAACCTTCTTGGGAATATTGCGCCTTGCGCATCTCTGCGGAGAAACTCCTAGACGTTAAAAGGGGGCTCTTGTAAGATATAAAAGCCCAGACTTAAAATGTCAGTGAGACGAGCAAGACTATCTGCTCATTTTTACTATAGTTAAAATTGTATCTATGTTACAAGGAGTTCAAGGCATTAAGTCTACCATTATATTTACAATATGACCAAAAAAACTCCCCAAAAAAACCAATATAATTATATGCAAGATAGATAACAAAAAAAAACAACTAAAAATGCCACATATTCTTCATCTCTATGGAAAGATTAGGCTGGACGTTGCGTGCTAAGATACATTTTCTTGTTTATGAGGGTCGTTTAACCCAACCAATTATTGGTATTTGGGATTTTTCCTTCTCATCCTTGCTAATGTCCTTTTTGCAATTCTAGACTGCATACAAAAATCTTCTGGAATATCAAGAACTTGGGCTACAACTAATGAAGAATCACAGTCCTCTTCTGCCAAATCTAGACTGTTTTCCCAATAAGAAACTATTTTCACAACAGCAAAAGAATTACATTTCATTGCCAAGACATGCTCTGCCCCAAGATGTTCTGTAATCTAAAAGATAATATCCCCAATTTCCTAATTTGTCACACAGTTATCACTGGAGTTTACTATTATTGCCTGTTTTTCATACTTCAACCTAGCCTTAGAATTCTCATTTTACCCAATAGTTGCTAATTGAGTCAACATGTTGGCCCATCTACTTAACAATACTTCAAATATTATGAGGTGAAATGATCCACTCCACTGTCCAAACTCTCCACATTGTCTGCACTGGAGTTGCCTATAGCTATCTGTTATGCATTTGCAAGTTAATCCAAATATGTTTTAGCAGCAACATTTTTAGTTATCTCAATATGTTCTAAAGGAGTCTTCATTTAAGCACGATCCATTTGCCAATTTCCCTGGGACTAGGAAGTGTTTGCATCAACATTTTCACTCCTTAAAACAACTAATTGCTTACCATTGTCTACAAATTGAGCTTTTTTTCAGCAGTAACCTGTGAGTTGACTTCACCATTAATGTTTATAACCCCATCCTCATTTGAGACAGGTTCTGCAAGAGTCACATGTTCCTTTAGAGGACTAAATTTAGCAGGATTAAGAAGATCATTATGTCACCCTGATTGAAAGATTTTACTAGTAGGAACTCATTTCTTAGCAAAGTTGCTAAAGTTCCATGGATAGCTTATTTGTGTTTCAGCTCTCTCCAACTCTCTTAGCAAAGTTGCTAAAGTTCCATGGATAGCTTATTTGTGTTTCAGCTCTCTCCAACTCTCCATTATCTCCTAGCTGAAGAACAGGAAGACAATCTGGTAGTGGAGTATTCTTCAGTATTAAATATAGTTGTGAAATTGAACCCTAATGGGGAGAACTTCAAACTGCCCCCGATCTATCTCCATTCCTGACCGCCACTTTTGTATAAACAATGGTTGGTCGTTGAAATGCCATGGACCCTGTTCCATAATCTCATTCAAGCAAGAACCATCGGAAAGTTTGAAAAATAACGTACCATCTTCACGCTGCATTACTTTTTGCAGTTCCTTTTTGTCATATTTAGCCATGGCCCAGGCATTCACCACAAGAAAGGCTAGTCGTTTGGACCAAAAAAATCCATTAAAGGTCGACAACCATGCTTGTGCTACAACCTTCACGAGCTCAATTAGAGGTGTTAATACTTCATCCTTCAAAACATTTGATAATATTTTGAGAATACCCTTGTTATGTTGAGTGCGTAACTTGTTTCGCCAAGCACCTTCGCTTCGGTAGTCAGTCTAATTTGTCCCAATCACACCTAGTTTTTGAGTTTCTTGCCATCCGATGAGCCTAGGACCGCTTCTCTAGAGAAAGCGAGAAAGTCGTCTTTCAAAAGGGAGGGTGAACCTAGCTCCATGGACGCTCCAATGGAGCTCACGTGGGTCTTAACAAGTTTACCGAAGCTCACATGGGTAAGCTTGCGTAGGTCGTAGCAAGTCAATCTAGGTTGTCGCTTGCTTCACTCTTCAGATCTAGAGCTGGATCTAGGTCGAAGAAGGAGAGGACACCTCCCTTGCTTCCCTTCTCGTCGCTATCACTCACACGTCAGACGTAGACTGTCGCTATCGCCCCGCTATATTACTATCGCATGTATTGTTTTCTTGGAATTTTTTTGCCCTTCTAATTCAATTTTTGTTATTAAAATCTAACCAATTTATCAATTAGTTAATCAGTTTTTGCAAACTAACTGATTTTTACAAACCATAATAAGTCTTTTGGTTTTCTTTTAATAATCTTGTTTTTTTAATTAAATTTCAACTTTTCCGATAGAAAAAAATAACCTGCTTCTTCAACCTTATTTCCAATTTTTCAATTTTGTTCGACTTTTACTTTATACCCGTTTTTATAACAATCTTTTTTTTTAATCTCCCAGGAGATGTCCACTGGGCCGAAGCTGGTGACTAATCTCCCTTCATTGTACTGATACATCCCTTTCAGGGGCTGCAGCTGGCCCAGGAGTTTGCTGCATTTTCAAGGGCTGAGATCGAACCCGGAACCTCTTGGTTAAGCGACGAAGGTATGCGCTACCTACGCCAACCCATTGAGTTTGTCTAATAATAGTTAAACCTTTAAATTTTAAACTTCTTTTTTCATGATTAAATTTTGTCCCCTATTTTTAAGGGGGCGTTTGGTTTGAGGGTTTAGGAATGAAGGAATGAAATAATTGTAAAAAACAGTGTTTACTTTGGGGTTTTCAATTACAGGGGAATGGATTTATTCCATTAAATTTGAGAATCTACTAAACCCACCAAGGGAGTGAGTTTCGAGTTTTCATTCCAGTATAAGTTTTTATCACTTTTATTTTTTATTCTTTTATGCTCAGCCTTTGCCTTACCATCATCTTTACTTCCTTATCGCCTCTCAATTCCTTACGATTTCTCATTCTACCTTATCACGTTTCATAAACAAAGGAATTTTTTGTTTTGCGCCTCTAGGTATATTTTCTGAAATCCCAATAAACATATGAAGGGCAGATTATTTTCATTTTTAGTGAGGGTAAAAATGGTATTATATTATCTTTCATTTTTATTGATGCAACAAACTAAACAATATTATTGGTACCAATACAGAAACTCAAGTTACAAACCAAACATCATTTTTTTGTTTTTCATATCCATTCCTATCTCCTTCTACTATTATACCCATATCTATAGCCAACCCTATGCTCAAACCAAACACACCCTAAGTCTAGGAGATGAGTCCGAATAATCAATTCATTAAATAAGTGACACAAGAGGTATCTTGAAGACATTATACGATGAAAGGCTTTGAGGCATTTATTAGCCGGACTAATTTGTACTAGTAGATATTATTAGCTGAATTTGATAGGGAATGAATTGCAAATTCAATATGGGCGGTGGGTCATTATTGCTCCAATGCTTTATGAGAAAGGGATCTTACATTTGGAGGTGAATTAGATTAGACCTAGGCACGTATTCCTTAACCACACATCATTCAAAACCAATCAAACGATAATGCCAACACGATGAGTCCCATCAAATATTTAAAACTGGCGTTAATCAACGGGTTCAAAGTCGTAGGAATTAACAAGCCTTAAATAATTGATTAATTAAAATTTAAATTATTTATAACAAAATTTGAATAATACTCCCTCCTATTTAAAATAAGTGTCATTTTAGAGATATTTTAATTATTCAAAATAAGTGTTGTTTACGATTTTTCATGCATGTTTATAATTTTATTTCTAAAATTACCTTTTAATTTCTCTCACATCCTAATTATATAGTTTACATTTTCAAGGCAATTCAATATGTAATTAATAAGGGTATATCAAACATTTCACTAGCTTTCTTAATAAGTATGCATCTCTCTAAAGCAACACTTATTTTAAATAGGAGTGAGTAGTAAAAAAGAAAAGATGCTCAATGTAAACCCAACCAATGTGCAACTACTAACCCATGTGTCTCCTCGTAGTTGGTCTCGTTCCTTGAAAGCCAAGAAATATTCATTAGACACCCACTCCGTTCCGATCTTTAGAAGGTTGAGACACTGTTGGTAAGTCAACTATGCTTCTTTTATAATGTCTTTTCCGTTCTATTCATTCTCTTGCATTTGCAAAGTTACCGCTGACATATTTTCCCTGGAACAGGTTTGGCATTGGGTCGAATCTGGCCTGAAGCTCAAATCTGATCAATTTGGACAATCAAAACTCAATTAGGTATAGACTTAGCTCAATTATGATTATTTAATTTAAATTTAAAAAATGACTCAAAATGATATCAATTTACTTAACATTGATTGTTAATTCTGCATGTGAGTCTACTAGAAATATCCTCTCTATTATTAAGGGACAAGGCTGCGTATTATTAGACCTCCCTAAATCTTGTTTTATTGCGAGATTTATGATTAGATGTGATGATGATGATGAAATAAGGCCAAACTGATAACTTGAGTCCAAACCTGACTTCAAGTCAAAAAAAATTATAAAAAGTCCACATTTGACTTAAAATTTAATCATCTCAAATGAGTCTAATTGATTTTACATCAGGCCTAGATAAAAATTCATCTTACATAGTTAATAAATTAGATTGAGTTTAATTTCGGTTAAGATTAAACCGTTCAGAATAATATTGTTTTAAAGTGGGAGTCAACTAAAATTTAATTAATTTATTAATTTTAAAGTGAAGATACAAAAATTTACTAATGCATATCATCTTACATAATTAATAAATTAGATTGAGTTTAATTTCGGTTAAGATTAAACCGTTCAAAATAATATTGTTTTAAAGTGGGAGTCAACTAAAATTTAATTAATTTATTAATTTTAAAGTGAAGATACAAAAATTTA
>JAOSBK010000006.1:1017961-1033824 GCA_027568895.1 Erythroxylum shatona | reverse complement strand
TGAGTTTAATTTCGGTTAAGATTAAACCGTTCAAAATAATATTGTTTTAAAGTGGCAGTCAACTAAAATTTAATTAATTTATTAATTTTAAAGTGAAGATAAAAAAATTTACTAATGCATATATTAACACATTGAACCAAACAAAGCTCAAAAATTGTCAAAAGCGTTGGAGAGTGTATTAAGGGATTGAGTTAAGAGAATTTTATTCATTAAATAGATTATTTAAAAATTATGTACCCTATTGTTTAATTATTTAATAGCGATGTTTTAAAAATTTGACCAGTTGATAAGATAAGAAATTTAATGTTTGAAAGATTCAATTGGTATTAGATCGATGTAAAATTGGTTAAAGATTAAATAAAATTAAAAAATGATTAAAAAATATTATTCTTACTCATCGAAAATTTTAAGTTTAATTAAAAATAATTGTTATTCGGTTTATTTTGGTTTCTAAAAATTTATGAGTTTATGAAAATTGGTCAATTTTAACAACAAAGATTATTAAACTAAATCGAACCGAGAAGTTAAAAATAGAACCAATTCATAATTGTGACTGTTAGATTGACAAATCTAATTTGGTTTTTAAAACATTGCACAATAGTAATAAATGTCTTTTTAAAGAATAATAATTACTTATTTTGTATATAGAAAAATCACAAATTAATTAGATACATTGAAGCGTAGGAGGGAAATTTCTCAAAATTTTGCAAAAAAAATTTCTAATTTTTTAAAATTTTCAATATCGGTTAATATTTGACCTATATTTTAAATATGAACTGATACAATTAAAACAGGCCGATACTGACCAATTTTTAAACCTAATACTAAAACTTAATATATCATACAAATTCTGGTTCGACACGGTACGTATCGATCGGTACCAATCCGTATAATCTGGTATCCGTAACAATGCATCGAAGAGACTCGTAAACTACAGGTGTAAATTAAAAGATTCTCAATACTTGTCAGATTTTCGAATGATTAGATTCGAATGGAATTATGGAATTTCAAGAATCGGTAAATAATCATTATACAAAATTATAAATAAATTATTTCTTGTTTTTTAAAATTAAATTATTTCTTGTTAGTTAAAACTTAAAACTTAAAACCCGGTTAAATCAATAAAATAAAATGAATAAAGATAATAGCTGTCAAAAGGTTGCATAGTATGCGCTGATCGCACTCTCTCTCTCTCTCCCTCAAACTTTCTCATTGCTCTCTGAGTAGAGAGAGACTGGAACTCCCTAGAGAGTTCTGGTTCTTGTTCTTGTTTCTTTGGTGTTTGCAATTAAGGTTCTTGTATGGACGAGTCTTGATGTGAATGATCTCGTGAGTCTTGAGCTGTAATGAGTAGTGGATATAGCTTTGACTTGAGATAGGAGGGGGAAAGCGCGGGCGGTGACGGTTGAGTGAGGCGGTTGTTGTAGTGATTGTGGCAGAGGAGAAGAGATCGGACGGTGTAGATGAGTGCTTCAAGGTTCATCAAGTGTGTGACGGTCGGCGATGGCGCCGTTGGTAAAACTTGCTTGCTTATCTCCTACACGAGCAATACCTTTCCTACGGTACTCTCTCCATCTCTTTCTCTCTATTTTCTTTCTATGTGACTTTGTTAATTCCTTATCCTCATTTTCTAGTGGTTTAGAGCAGTTATTGAGAAACTCCGCATCTTAGCTTGAGAATTCTGTGAAGGTCTTACGAGATGCCAGTGTGATTTTCATGATTAGAGACTTGTGGTTTTTTCTCTGGAACCTGATTTCGTAACTTTACTTGAAGAAAATTATTAACGTGTTCTGGTCCTTGATTGTTCGTTCGTGATTTTGTTCAGAGCTTAGAGTTGAAACTAATGACTGTGAGACGTCTGGTATTCCTTCTATTGTTTTGAGATTTATTTACTTTCTGTGGATGATTCATATGGAAATGTGTTGTTTGGCTTATTGGACGAATTTCTTGCTGTTCGACTCGATATTGACTGAAGTCTAATTTGATCAACATCAAGATTTTTGTGCTGACCGTTTCCAAAAAATTGTGTGTATATATACACACACACACACACACACTGTTTTTTAAGACATACACAAACAATGAAGAGTTATGTGAAGGTTTTACCAGATGCTGGTGTGAGTTTTTGTACATTGAAATTTTAGAAAGTGGCGGTTCTTTGTCTGAAATCTGATTTGGTGACTTTGGTTTGGCATAAACAGATATCCATAATGTGGTTGCAGATCATTTTATTTCTGATTTTGGTAGGAGCTCAGGACTGAAAGTAATGCTTGTTAATGATTTGATGCTTCTCTCATTTGTCATTTGTTAACTTCTGTGGATCATTAGATTGAATAGTACAGGAGAAACTGCACTTTGGCTTGATTCATGATTTCCTTGCTATTTGGCTCGTTATAGACTCAAGGTTGTTAATATGATCAATTACAGGATTATGTTCCAACAGTTTTTGACAATTTCAGTGCAAATGTGGTTGTGGATGGGAATACTGTCAACTTAGGATTGTGGGATACTGCTGGTAATTAATGCAAATTTAAAGTCTATAATAATTTGATTCACTGATGCAATCGGCCTTCTTATTTTGAGCTTTAACTTTTCTCACTTCAACAGGTCAGGAGGATTACAATAGGTTAAGACCTTTGAGCTATCGAGGTGCAGATGTCTTCATTCTTGCTTTCTCTTTGATAAGCAAGGCCAGTTATGAAAACGTCGCCAAAAAGGTTTCAATTCATTATGGTCATAATTCTTCAGGATGATCAGTTGTTTTATTTAGGTACAACTACAGGCTGAGCCGGCCTGTCCCCCCAGGGCACAACCTTAGCCTGGCCCAAATCCTGGTTGAGCTCGGGCCACCCAAAGAAGATATTGTCTTGGGGTGGGACAAACCCGAGGTCCTGTCAACTTAGACCTGGCTCATTGATTTTGGGCCAGGCCGGGGTTGCTATCTCTGGTTTAATTAAATATTTTAGTTTCCATGTGGTGACAAATGCTTTACTGGTTTCTGTTTCAGTGGATTCCTGAACTGAGGCATTATGCGCCTGGAGTTCCAATTATTCTTGTTGGCACAAAACTTGGTAATTGTTTTTATCCTTTCTTGGTTCTTCCATTATTCTTTTGCATTTTGATGAGATACATCCATTTGCATGATATGACAAGCTAACTTTGGTTGGGTATTGGCCTAAGTTATGACTAAGAATGACAATGGGCGGCAGGCCCGGCCTGACCCAAAAAAACCTGTGGCCTGAGCTGAACGGACCGTCCAAAATTACGTTCTTTTTGGTTGGCAATCAGGCAGTTCGGACTGGCCCCTCAAGCATGAGTCTGGCCCAAAGTCCAGTCAAACTGATCCTAACTTGTTGACTTCGGCTGGACCCCATGCCTAGTTTTAACCTATTTCCTGATCATGCCCTAGGTTATAATGAATGATCCTATTGCAGATTATTATTTTTCCTTTTGCACCAATTTTGCATTTTAGGGTGGCGGTTGAGCTAGCTCATCTTGGTTAAAACCGTTAGAAAGTTGTCTAATTCTTGTGTTCATTACCATTGCAGATCTCCGGGAGGATAAGCAGTTCTTTGTCGAGTATCCTGGTGCAGTATCCATTACTACTGCACAGGTAAAAATCATCATCTTCTATGTTGTTTTCTAGGATATACTACTATGTGCCAGGGTTTTATAACTTTTTGGGGGAATATAGGAAGATTACATGGGATGAACTATGCAACAATGGTCACAATATTCAAGTACATATACATGAATTTCGTGGTTTAGACTACAAGAAATGCTTTTATTGTCCACTAGGATGGCAAATTCGTCTGGTCCAGATTGGACCAGTCTGAAATAAATAGATTAATCCCGGGTTTGTTTCAGTATTCAAGTCCTATTGGGTCTAATATGAAATAAGGTTTGCTTGATCCGACTCAAGTTTAAAAAATATTTTTCAAGCTTGGGCATTAGGGGGACGGGACCCGGTCCTACTCACTGCCAAAACTATTCTTCTATTCTTGATCATTTTTAAACTCATTACCGTATTATGATCATATTAAATTTACTTGATTGCCTTGGATTGCCTTTAACCTGTAGGGCGAGGAACTGAGAAAGCTAATCGGGGCAGCTGCCTACATCGAGTGCAGCTCAAAAACTCAGCAAGTAGGCTTTATTCCTTTGATCTTTTTGCTTATGAACATCGCGTGTTGTCGCGTACTCTTAGATCTTAATTACATTATGCTGTAACTGCAGAACGTAAAGGCAGTTTTTGACGCCGCTATTAAGGTGGTTCTGCAGCCGCCAAAGCAAAAGAAGAAGAAGAAAAAGGGTCAGAAAGCTTGCTCCATAATGTAATGTTCAAAAAGGTGAATGATTAACAAGCAAAAATGAAAACTCCGAAGTCGTCAATTTATCTACCGTCCCTCTTAATGCTTCTACTACATGTGCTTGCTTTTGAAAAGCAGGAAGCGTTGTTGTTGTTGTATAGTATTGCTGACTGACACTGGAAGAAGCATCGAGTTGTTTGTTTAATGCTTTGTCTTAGATCTCGTATGTTGTGTAATCCAACTTCATTCCTTGCAAAAACATGCACACTTTTTCATATTAAAAGAACGATTTCTTTGCAGCCGACGACAGTGCCAGTTACTGCAGCCGCGTATGGTAACCTCCTTGTATCCTTTGTTCACAATGTTAGGTTAATTACACTTGGTATTTTAAAATTTAAAAAAAATGACAGAAAATTAATAGTTAAAATGTAAAAACTGAAATATAAGAAAATCAAATCATGGAGTGTCTTAGTGTACTTAACCTTGGAATCTTTTTTAACATTGAAATGTTTAAATATATCACCAGTTTATTTAGAAGATATTTATTTCGTTTAATTTCTTGTTAGGTTTATCTTTATATGTTTATTTTTGGTATTCTATAGATTTTATAGAAGATATAAAATCAAATTAAATCAAACTGAAATTCGGCGACAAAGCCGGTAAGAACTGCTGAGACTTAGTAGCAGGTTATTGTTTTGTATGTAATTTAGAGTCCGATAATCGGAATTACAATAATTGTCTTTTAAATTCATTATTTTTCCAAGTCTTGCATTTATTAATGATTCTGTTAACTATGTCAAAATTAAAATTTCATCATAAGAAAGATAATTTTACATTAAATTATAGAGATTTGGCATATTTTCATTTTAATATTGCCACTAAAAAGAAATATAATACAATAACTGTTCCATCAATTTAAAATAATCGTGTAAAAAAATAAATAATCTTTTGTGTAATCTTTTATTAAGTGTTTATAAATTTGAACTAATCAAAATTTGATAAGTTGTATACTATATAAAAATGTTTTATATAATATAAAGCTTGAATTATTTGAAAACTGAGCTTTACCACATTCTAAAATTAAAGTTCAAAATGAGTTTCCTTTTTTGAAAACCATAAAACTTGTTTTTTAATTCATTTTCATCCCATGATTGCGATTTCTCTTTTTTTAAAAGATTAATAACTCGTTTACACGTTCCCCCCTTTTCACAATCATTTTCTTTTTTTTTTTGACTAGGCAAACAAAAGTTAAAATTTTATAAAATATTTATGATTTTTCTTTTTATTTCTTTCTTAATATTTATTTAGTAAAATCTATTACCAAAATTAACAATATATCTATTATATTTTCATTAATGAGGAACAATTAAACCCAATTCTTATAATTTAACAATAATATTATTAGAAAGGAAAGCGAATGCAAAAAACCAAATCAAAACAAAATATTAACCTAATACAATTCTTAACCGAGTATTAAAAACCACTAAAAAAATGAACCAAATGGGAGGATAAAATTAAAAAATTCATTCAAATTATATGAAAAAGTCATAAAAAATCAAATACTTAACCCTATAAAAAGAACTAATATGAAAAACAAAGCATCAACCCAGATCAAAGCAAGAAATAAAAAATTTTAAAAACGTAATTTTAACCAAATGCCTTTTACTAAATTTAAAAATAAGAAACTGAACTCAATGAAATTAGAAAAATATATTATATTTAACTAAAATTTTGGTTAAAATCATAAAAGAGCAAATACCAAAATATGTTTAAGAATATAAAAGATTACCTTTTCCAGAGATTTTATGCACTACACAAGAACAAATCTATTTAAAACTAATTTAACTTAAAGGCACTGATAATTCAAAAATAATAATTCAACATTTAAACAAGGTACACATAGAACTCATTGCTATAATTAAATTATTTTATTCATACTTCAAAATTTTAAACAATGCCTTTTATTCACTATATTTATTAAATAAGTCATCCAACACCTATAAATATTTAAGTTTTAATTATCACAAATTATATATTAAGATTTCTTATATCACACAATTAAAGAAACAAAGGATAAACTAAAAACATTGAAAAGAGATGATCAGACGGGATCATAGTATGAACTAAGGTTATACAAAACGACCGCGTCAGATCATCTGGTCTATTTTTTGTGGACCAACTCTGTGCCACTGCATCTAACCCATCTATTTACGTGGAACTCACATAAATAAATAGGTCAGATGCAGTGGCATAGAGTTGGTCCACAAAAAATAGACCAGAAGATCTGGTCCCCAAATCGACTGCCTGTTATTAGAATCAAATCGGCATAACAGTGAACGGATGATACTATTAGTAAGCAAATATCGCCGAAAACACCAGAAAGATTTTAATGCATCGAAAATGCTCAATACCACATGATGAAATTTTGAAAGCACTTGTGAAAATTAATAAAGAACTTTAAAACGTGCGAGTTAATGAAAAGTGACAAGTTATGCAAAACGCCATATTATAATTCTTTTTTCCTCTTATTATTTATATCTAAAAATTCAAAGAGGGAAAAACGAATGCAGAAGAAAGAAAGACTGAAATGAGTACACGAAACACTAGGCCAAATGCATATGAAACCAACTTAAAATAATTGACACGAGACGTTGGGATTCGGTGAATACACCAAAGGACCACAGTCAAGAACCGAAGAAAATGTACATGGGCAAAGAAGAAACTATTAAAATTTTTCATTTTTTTTTCTCTACAACCCTCTCTTTTCCCACCCTTAAGAACTTTTCTTGTATCTGTCTCGTCAATGATTTTATCAAAATAGGGAAAGAAAGGAAAAAAGAGGCAACTTCTTAATTAGAAAGATTTTCAACAATTTCATTTTGAAACCCAAGCACTCGCATGCCAGACAAACAATCTTAATTTAGAAACATTAGTAAGTTACACGTTTATAGACTCGTATTTCTCACCCATAATACCACCTTTTTGTTTCTGGAATTGAATGTAACGGAGTGTGCTAGCAAGGAAGGCATCTGAAGATGGGTCTGAGGTAGTAGAGTCACTCTGCATCTCAGTATTGATTAATTCTACAAGGTCTTGAATCGCAGAACTTGTGACCTGTGAGTTTCCCTTCTCAAAAAAGTAGATGTACCTGAAAGTATATATACACACACACACATACATTCATGAACAATATTAACAAGTGACAGATGGGGTGTTTCATAGACAATGTTAAATGAATAGGGCAACTTTTTGGCCCATGGACCTAAATTTAGTTATTTTCAATGGACCGGTCTATGAGCCAAGCCCCGGCCTAGACTAACTTGAGACTCAATTATTCTAAACAAAACAAGCTCGTTTTACTTAAAAAAATTAGGCCTCGAATAAGCCTAGGCCTGTGCAGCTCAAGTTTGAACCCAATTAAAAAAATTTCATTGTTTTATATATTTTTTTAAATTTTTATTTTAAAAAAATTGGCAAGGGCTGAACCATTGCCATGCCTAGGTGCAAGTCACTTACTTATTCAATATTTCAACAAACAATGTTACTGGTCCACTGGTACCCCTCGTAACATTGGCCATCTGCTGAGCTGCATTTGCAATCCTCAAGGCACGCTTTAGGCAAAGCAGGACCCTGAAATTGGAGGAAGCACTTAGTTAGAATATCCACTCATACTTGTAAGATTCGGCGTATCGAATTTACATTTTGATATTCAAGCCACATGTGAAGACAACAGACCACTGACCAATAACGGTTATATGAATATTGAAAACTGAAGTGCATGTATGTAAACCTCTACCAAGGTTGGCAAACCAGCCCCAGTCAAAAGCCCAAGTTAGCCGGGGTTCAGGTTGGGTTTCAAGCTAGGGAGGGTCGGCCCAAAGCCAATCCAACCATTTGACTGGACCCCAATCGGGTTTCAAGCCTGGCCCATTGTTATCCCTCTTCTACGACACAAATATGCATACTACTGAGCATGAATCCAAAATATCTAGTAATATGACGCCAACTTGTAGGTCATTAGAAGACAAAGAGGAAGGAAACCTTTCTCCATCCTTGACACCATCTTGATCATCAACCCAAAATAGATGTGAGCATGCATAAACTGCTCTGCACTGATCAGGTTTCTTCAGTAACTTTGCGGAATACTGATGAAGAAAGAAGGAAACAGAAGTAAATCAGTCATTAGCAGTTTTCTTAGACAAAATGCTGACACGGTGAATGAAGAATTGATCATAAGTTGAGTATACACTTACTCCTGTTGCCTTATGAGTCAAGGTATCCCTATTCTCAACACCAAATACATTCATCCTCTGCAGAGACCCAATTATTAAATGTATTGCAGTCACCTGTGCTTTTGAATCCTGAAAGACAAGGTACATAATCACGTGGACCATCCAAATTTAAATTAGAAAAGAATTCTAGTGAAATATTCTCTTTGCGGAATATGATTTCTCATTAAGTCTGCTGTTAGAAAGAAGGATATATGCACATTTACCGCAACTTCTTCCTCATATATCACAAATGCTTGAGTGAAAAATTCATAAGCTACTGGCTCAAGATCACAGTCATTAGCTGCCTGATTATGAAATAAACATAATAATAGGTCAGAAATTGACAATAATTACGCCTTTCCAATAAGTAATTGCTTAGGGTTGGCAAAACCAACCCGATCTGGACCAGTCCGATTTCACCTGGCTTCGGGCCAGGTTCAGACTGCTACCAGGCTAGGGCCTGCCCAACCCAAAATAGCCCAAGCCGGTTAGGCCAGCACATCATCATTTTGGCATAACTGACCAGAATGACATCATTTTAGTTAGTTGTGACAAAACGACAATCGGGCTTTGGACTGACTGAACCCAGCCCATTATCTCTACATTAACTTTAAGAAATCTTCTATTACCACTCTTAGTTATATAACCAGCGATTTACTTTTTTTTTCGGGTAAAGCAGAAGTAAAGAGTACATTTGGAATGACAAATGATTTATATCTTTTATCAGTATCTAGAAGTATTATCAACTAGCAAGTATCCCATACCTGAGCACATTCCAAATACAACCTCAATGTCAGTTCAGGGGATGAAACAGCTGAAAGAGCTTCTAAGGTCTGATAAAATGAATATAATCAATTTTACTAACAAAACAAGCTACAGACATTTTGTAAGGAGTATTGACATATATATTGAAGACACTGTGACAGCAGTGGATAAAACAATATTGAAAATAACAAATAAAACTTGATTGAGGTAAATGAACAACCAATAAGCATATGGAAAAGGAAACAAATGACAGAAGCTTGGAATTATGTGAATTCTTCTATAAAGACCAAGTATCTAACGACAAAAAGAAATTCATAAGGTTTTATTTTCACATTCATAAGGTTTTATTTTCAGAGGCCTTTGTTTATTTCAAATCCAAAAGCCTTCGAAGAACTACCTAAGATCCTTACCTGATTCAAGATTTGAAATATTTTCTTAGGTGATGCTGCGACTTCTTCCCCCACTACTCCATCCTGACCTTGCAACTTTCTAATGAGCTGCAAAGCACATCACATCATTCAGAAGGATTTGACGTTTACTAATTGTAATTGGAAGGGAAAAGCATATAGGAAGTGGCCCAATCACTTTTAGTACATTAGAGATAAAAAGAAATGTGAGCAAGAATTATCAGACTTAAGGGTATGCCTTCAAGATTTATTTTGTGAGAAAACTATAGGCTTATATGTTTCTAAAAGATACCATCAATTATATGCTTCAACACTCCATGAAATGAGGACTCATACCCTTAGTGCACAAAATACAAGAGGAGGAACTGTAAACGGCAAGCGCTTTGGTCCTCCAGTCATTATATGCTTCCTCAAGGCACATATGATCTAACATGAATTACAAATCGAAAGATAGTAAATCAACTGAAGGTCAAATAGCAAACCAAATATGTAAGGATGATACATAGGCACGCTGCTGACTATATGCAAACATTTTAAAGAAAAATGCAAATGCTCAACCCTGAATAACTCTAAATCGACATGTTACCTTCAACATTTCTTCGGAATCATCATTATAAAGCATGTGTATAAGGCGAGCGACAGAATTCTGTTCTTCCTTAAAATCCTCTTCATCAAGCTGTATAACATAAACAACAAAATTTGATATTTAAGTTGCTGATGTAATAGTCGTTAGATTCTTGCAAAAGATCTTGGAAATTTGAAAGGATCGCAACCCTTCACATCTACAAATATGGAATGTTTTCACAGAAAAAGAATCTCAAAATGAACCTCGTCTAAGGTAGCTCCATCAGAATCCTTGATGAGTCCCTTTATTAGTTCAAATAACACCTCAACCTACAAAAGGAAAGATCTCGATGAGCAAATTTCAAAGGAAATATCTGATTTGATTTGAATAAGCTGATTGGTATACCTTCTCCGCGGTAGAAATGCAAGTATTATTTTTCATAATGCTTTGAACAATGAGCATTGCCATCACTTTATTCGTTTCATTATCAAGGTGATCCATTACACGAGGATAATTTGAAAGTGTCAAGGTAGTGACAACATCATTGTATTTTTCTAATGGAGCACTAAGAAGTGCTATAATTTGTTTTTTCGCCCTGCTGTCTTCGAGCTCTGCCTTGCCAGAAAGCTTCTTAACACATCCCCCCTGTAAATAACATGTCAAGAAAATGAAAAAGGTGAACATTTAAGAATTCAATAGGAAAAAAAGCTGGAAATAGGAAGCCTAGAATTCTAATGGTTACTTGACAAACTGGCATAAAAGTCAAAAGCCATGCACTTCCAATGAAAATTTTACAAGTCTATCTACCGAGATATCATACCAGGACTTGATCCACATAATCTAGCCGATCAGGGTGAACGCGTAGCGTAAATGTAAGGAGGGAAACATACAATGTAATTGCTCCAAGAATAGGCATGTCAACTTGTGCTTCAACTACCTGCCAGTGAGATGTTTATGGAAATCAGCTTTCAACAAATGGTTCTAAAATACAAATCACAAACCTTGACAGCATAGATTATTGCAGATAAAAATTTTAAACAAGAACTATATTTGTCCAAATGAAACTGAACTTCAGCAGTTAGGTCAGACATTACCAAAACGCCATTTAAAGATTAAGGAACTTCTTATCCACTCAAGATAACCGATTTACCTTCCCAATAGCATTGCTCAATTTAGGAAAGGCTTCTACTTGCAGGAACTCTGGCAAAACCTGATAAAGAACTATTGTCAATGTATGACAAAAGCATAACATTTGACATCAGCATCAATAAGACTTACATCTGGACTTGAAGCAGCATAGTTAGACAATCTATCCATCAGTTGTGATAGTACTGTCTTGATGTCAACTGTTGACTGGAAACCAAAGGAAGGTCAGAAACTAAAGAGAAATATATCAACTACATCAAATCATATTAAACTTAAGTCTTGCTCAGCACTCCATCCTTTCCCACAGTATGGAACAGAATGAACATGGTTTCTGGTTGAAGACAGGAATGATCAAATACACAAGCAGAAAAGGTTTTCATACACAAGATTCCAAAATCAAACGGTACAGAATTCACTGAACCCAACAGCAGAAAGAGTTGTAAATTTTAAGATAAAAAATTGAACAAACAATAAAGGCATAAGCAGAAGAGTTCCGATGGCCAAAATTATACTTCAGAAATGGAAAACAATGTACCTGAAGTTGGGGGAAAGCCCCCAACAACGTCTTAAGGGTCTGCAAATGGTACTCATCAGGAAAGACCTGGATTATGCAGTCCATCAAATAATACTGAGCAAGCTCATCCTTGCAGTTGACAACCTGTACACATATTTAGTTAAAATTTTCAAAAAGGTAATATATACGACAATCATGTAACAATACAATTACAAAAGATGACTAAATATGTTTTATGAAAATGCAACCAGAACATCACTTCAACAAGAGTAAAAGAAGCTTAATCCAGACTAAAGCCATCAGACCTGCTCTAAAACTCTGGGAAGAACAGTATCTTTGTATATTTCGAGGTCCACACCCTCTATTTGACTGAGAACATGCAGATTTTTTCCCACCTAACAAGAAAGAAGATAATGTGAAAATGAAGCAGAGAACACAACAAAGAGCGAACTGGTTATCCAGAAAAAGAAGCAGATTGTCAGTTTTACAAGATCACGAAGTTCGCTTCTCTCCTTTTCTCGCTTCTCTCTTACCCGACCAGGTCCCTGCAGACCAGAAAGCCCAATTGAGGGCCTCAACTCAGGATCACCAAAGAGTATGAATGATCACAAGCACCATAAAACCTGCATGTCCAAAAATCATGCTCTCATAATTCATTTTACCTTTATGGCATGCAACTACTGTGGTGTTATGCATTTTATTACCAGGAGTATGAAAGCGGTCACACATACACACAAACCTGATGTTGGACCCGAACCCAGAGCTTATTCATCTCAGTGAAGTTCTGTAGCACAAAATCCACAGCATCCATGAATGTGTCCTCATCTCTGCAAGAAGTAAGCATCATGTTTACATGCATAGTTCATGGTAACCATTTGTTGTTCAAACCATTCACAGCACTAGAAGCTTATGTAAGTGAAGACTATAAAGTTGGCTAACAAAATGAAATTGAAATATCAATCGACATCATAAGAGGATGCAACAGCTACTAATTACAACAAAGATGGTGCTTGCTTTTCGGAAGTTGCAGAATATACAAATCGCACACAATTTATGGATGCCAGGATTCACATTTCAACAGTCTACTTGAAAGTTCAATCTCCAAAAGGTAATCCTACATTGGCAGTATGAAGTAATTCATAGGACTTGAATTTTTCTATTTCCCTCACATCTGTCCTAGTTCTGCTGCAAGAAATAGAAAAGCAGCACCATACAAGTACTTTCTTGGTACAGTAAAACAAACGTATTTCAATAGAGAATATACCAAGTGACACAACATTTTCATGTGGTTAAAGTACATTCTCTAGCATATTAATTTATGGAAATATCGTACACACACTATTCAGTCCAAAGTTCAGATATCGTGTTTCCTTTTAACTCCTAAATTTAACAAAACAAACCGTGAGAAGAACAAAAGATAAAAAATCAATTTCAGAGAGCTTCTTACTCCGTGTATTCAGAACTAATATCAGGCAGTTTATCTCTACTCAATTGAGCAAGATAGCTTCGAAGAAACAGTCCTCGCACTGGATGCTGAACTCCACGACACATCTCCACAAGATCCTTAAGCACATCTTTAGCTGGAGCCTCCTTCGTTTTTAGGTAAACAGATCCAACCGTGCACAGAAGATACCTAGCAAACATATCCACCAGCTTCTACTCATAGTTGAACAAAATCAAAACAACGCGTCATTATCAAAACTCGATCTCCAATAACCATCATAAGCAAATCACTTACAATCTAGGCAACACGTTTCCTGCATGTTGCACGAGCTCGTACAAATCCACGATCGGAACTCCATGTCTGCTCTCGTCTTTAAAGAACATCTCAAGTTTCCTCAACTCATCAAAGGCTCTCATATCTACGAATCAAAAATCAATTTCAATTTCAAGGAGAAAAAAAACTAAAGACCTAAAAAGAGATCCGAATTTTACAGAGTTCGTAGTATTTGTGAGGGGAGAGCTTGGAAGTTCTGAGCTCTGACAGCATCTGAGCAGAGTACTTGAGAGCTTCTCTCAGATTGTTCGCGTCCTGAGATTCGAAACATTCGATTGGACTTCTTGACGTAAGCGTTACTTCTCAGATCTGAAAATCAAGAGAAAATTTCTTTGAGCTCGAAATCGGAAAACGTACCAAAGCGCGATGCATGTAGAAGGCGTTGTGTTGAATTCCGGCGATTCCTTCGGCAAGCCATTTCTCTTCCTCTTCTACTCCTTCTAGAATCATCCTCTCCTGTTTCTGTTTGGCTCGGGAGTCTAGCACTTGGAGAAACGATCTTATGTATTCGAGTCTCTCGAAATCGAAATGTTCAAATTGAACAACACAATCACTATTCAAAGAGTCTCCCTCTACGAAACAAAAAACAATGGAAGTTTACGCGGGTGCACTGAAACGACAAATCGTATGACTTCGTATTCTCGAATAATACCGACTCGACCTTATACGACATGTCGCTAATGGGGGTATTTGCCACCGTGGTCACTAGCCCAAACAGATCTATGGATGCAAAATGAGGGTTCCTTTGTAACATATTTTCTTTTAATATAATCTTCTTTTAATTCTTCAATATATATATATATATATATATATATATATATATATTAGTTTTAAATTTTAAAATCAGCGTAACACAAGCAAATTCTAAAATATTTTTTATTAAAAATTTGAATTCAGAGAACTTAATCATTGAATTCATAATAAAATATAAGACAATTCTATAATTTTTATTTTTTGATAATGTCATTTTTCTTTTTTAAGACTATTTTTTAAATTTTCATTAATTAATAAGTGAGTATTATGTTTTACAAACTCAAAAATAAATTTAAAATAGATTTAATAGGTTTTATTCGTTTTGACTTTAAAAATACTTAAAAAGATTAAAATTATTTATGAAACTAAAAATTTTAGTTAAAATGTTTTTTAATTTCTTTTATTATGTCATTATAAGAGCTAATAATGTTTAGCAAAATACCATTAACTCAATGATATTAGGATTATTTCGGGTTGAACAAACATGTAAATATATATAAGGAGATAATTAAACCAAAATTTGAGTCAAGTATTCACATATACAAATTTACTTTAAATTTAATTTTTAATTTTAATTTATTAATTTTAGGTTAAGCCTGAAAATTTTTGTTCAATTATGTATCAAATAGATCAAATTTAACTAATCTATAAAACAATTTTGTAAATTTAATACCTTTTACTGCATTAAAATAAGATAAAAAAGTCTATTTGAACCTCAATATTTACCATATTACAACTTGAAATATAACATTTTGAGATGCTAATATTGAATCATAACATTTTCAAAACGATTAAAACAATCTTAATTAGACGGAACTCTTAGTTAAACATCATATCAATGCAGACAAGATATTTTTTATATTTTCAAATAAAAAGTGAATCAAACTGTCGCATAATTAATTTTTAAATTAATTAAAAAGTGGATTTCACTTAATGTTACGAATACCGTACTATACTTGGTACTGAATTGGGCTTTGATACGGTACTATACTGGTATTAGTTAATATCAGATATCATTTTGGATAGTTTTTTAAATTTATAAAATAATCTTTGAATTTTTTAAAATTACAAAATAGTCCATTGTCATATTATACAGTTGTACTGTATATTTTAAATCATGTCTCCAAAAATTATAATAATAAATAATAATCACAATTTTAATTTAATTTATAAAATTAATTTAATCATTATTAATAAATATAATTAAATTTAAAATATATTTTTAAAATATATATATAGTTCAAATAAATTTTGATTTAGTAATTTAAAATATATAAAATAAATATTAGTTTATAAATAATAACTTTAAATTAATACTTTATTAATAAATATTATATAAAATAATTAAATAAATT
>JAOSBK010000006.1:991468-1005875 GCA_027568895.1 Erythroxylum shatona | reverse complement strand
ATGGATGTTTATGAAATATGGTGGGAATAGAATCAAGAGAATACGTGATTTGTTCCCTTGTTCATGAGTTTGGGAATGAATCAATAGATATGAAATGCATACAAGTACTTGATTTTATATTATAAGTACTTTATATTATAATTATAGGATATATTTGACTTTTAAAAAATCGTCCATACTTCTGATATATGAGAGGGATTAGTTTTTTTTTTTTTGAAATTGGAGCAACTGTCACTAGCGTGACAAAGTAACATAATATAATTAATTAATTAAATTAAATATGTTTAATTATAATATAATTAATTAAAATAAACTTAACTACATATAATTAATTATTGACAATATAATTAATTAATTAATTATATTTTCCCTCTTTTTTAGCCATTATAATTATTTAAAATATATTAAAATTTGATGTAAAATAAGATTTTAACAAAATGTTATTTTTTAATTTTTTTAACAAATTAACCGTTATCAATAATAATGGTAATTATTCATTTATCTTAACCAACCATTATAATTATAATTATTATATTCATTCTCATTTTTATTACTTTTCTTCTATGTGAACCAACCATCCTTAAATCCAAGTTTTGACATTTAAAGGGTTCCAAGTGGTCCAACTTTTAGGCAAAAATTAAAGTAATATTTTTTAAAAATTTTGTTAATAATTATAAAATTATAAATAATATTATTTGTTAAAAATTTACAAAAATATTTTGCAACAAAAATATATTAAAATATTAATCATGTTAATAACAAACTTAAATTAGATAAATAAATATAAAATTCATAATTTTGATAAAATTGAAATAGTAGAATATTATATAAATATCAAATATATTTAGAAAAATGATCAATGAGTAATTATAAATTAAAATAATTATATTATTGATTTAATCTTTTACATAACTCAAAGTGATTCGAATTTATAAGCTTAAACTTTAAATTTAAATTGATTAATGACTTTGAAATAGAAAAATAATGTATAATATTCACAGTTGAAATCTTCTATGAAGCTTTTTTTTCATCAAACTAATTTTTTTTTATTGACATAATGATATTTAGTGCTTGAGAAGTCCATTGATAAAAGATATTCATTTTCATCATATTATTCATTTCTCTTAACCAACCATCGTAATTATAATGATTATATTTATTATCATTTTTATTACCTTTCTTCTAAGTGAACCGGCCATCATTTAAATCTAAGTTTTGACATTTAAAAGGCTCCATGTGGTCCAACTTTTAGGTAAAATTAAAGTAATATTTTTAAAAAATTTTTGTTAATAATAGTAGAAATATAAATAATTTTATTTATTTAAACTTTTACAAAAAATTTTGCAACAAAAAATATGAAAGTATTAATCATGTTAATAACAAACTTAAATTAGATAAATAAATATAGAATTCATAAGTTTGATAAAATTGAAATAGTAGAATATTATATAAATATCAAATAAATTTAGGAAAATTATCAATGAGTAATTATAAATTAAAATAATTATATGATTGCTTTTTATCTTTTACATAACTCAAATTCATTCGAATTTATAAGCTTAAACTTTAAATTTAAATTGATTTATGACTTTGAAATAAAAAATAATACATAATATTCACAGTTGAAATCTTCCATGAAGCTTTTTTTTTTCATCAAACTGAATTTTTTTAATTGACATAGTGATATTTAGTAGATTAGAAGTCCATTCAGATATTCATTCTCATTATATTAAATATAAAAAAAAAACTTTCCATCATTTTGGCCATGACTTGATAATTTACTTTGGAGATTATACATTAAACTTGAAGTTAACAACTAATTTTAATTTATTAAGGTCAATTAATATTAAGTGACACTATAATTCATGTTAATTCGGAAACAGTATATTTACTAGTTAGGGGTATAGTTGTATATTATTAGATCTCTTCAAACCTCACGTATCTTTGAAATTCATGCAACGTGTTCTTTTTGTTGTATAATTCATGTTGATGAGAGTTAAATTGAATCAAGTTTGCTAATTTTTTACAATTTCACTTTTTGTACTTCTTGGTAGATTTCTAAGCTCCCTTAAGTGGTACACCTTGTGCAAGAATAATATCAAATCTTATAATCATCTCTTCTTTTTCTCCACGTTTTGGATTCAGATTTGGGGATTCATTACGATGATATGTGATATCCCCAACCCCCTGTAATCTGAATTCTCCAATTTTATAAACTTTTTCTTTAACTCGTCTAATTGAATATACGACCTTTTATTTAAAAAATTATTACTTAAATTCTTAAACTTCATTGCTTGATATATTTTTATTTATCGTATTCATTTATATATTTGTTATCGTTATTTTTAATTGCATGTGGTTTCTATTAGAAATATTTTCTTTATGAAGTAGTAATAAAAAACGTATTATTGAACTTTTTCAAATTCCGCATTTAGGCGATGCTAATGTTGTTGTAGCATTGAATTATATTATGTGTTAAAAAACCCACTATAAAGGTCAAAACGGTAAGGGACAACTAAGGTGGCGAAAAAATGCCCGACTTGTAGTCAATGGGCCAAAGGTTGGGTAAAGTCAGGCCTTATGCTAGGTAAAAAAAGCCTAAACAACCACAAGCGAGGCTGCGGGTTGGGCCATGGGCTTAACCTAATGAACTCGGGCTAGGCCTGATTCAAGGCAGTTGGCCCTTGTTCGACTTGTGGCCCGACAGATACCTATAAGCAAAACAAAGTCATTTTGTTATAATTCAATCAAAATTCACATAAGAAGCAAAAGGATGCCATTTAACTAACATACAACTTATAAAAAAGAAGCAAAACGATGTCGTCTTGCTTTTGATTAAGTTCCCGAATCGCAAGCCTCTTTCCTTCCCATCCCATTCATCATTTCTTATGTTCTTCTCCACAATCGTATCGTCTCTCTCATTGACTATTGTTCTACTTCGTATCGTGTCATCGTTTGTCTCTCCCCTAGCTCCCTTGTCGGCCGTTGCAAGTCCGCCGAGCCACTGCGCAGATTCTTTCCTTTTTAATATAATAATTTTATCTATTTTTATATCATGTTACCTAATATTATGTTTAATTTTCTATTAATACAGCCACAAATATTAATGTCGAGGCTACTAGTCAAATTAATCAACCAATTGCATGTTATTTTGATCAAATATACGAAGATGAAAGTACATTTAATTATTTATAAAATATTTCTATGCCCATAATATTCTTTTAATTTTAATATTACATTACTAAATATAATATTTATACATATAGATGATTTGATCCAAGCTATTGATGATCCATTCAACAAGTATAACGATTAACTGCTCTCTTAGTCTCTCGTATCCAAGCTTCGCTTGTCCGTCATAATATTATCTTAAGTTTTATAAATTGTATCATTTCATGTAAAATGAGTAGGATAGTCGTTCGTATACAGTAAAGAATACTATAGTTAATGAATAAACGATTTTACCATTTATCTCTTTTAATAATTAATAAATTCTTTAAGTAAAATTGAAATTCTTAACTAATTAAATTGAAATTCGTTACTATAATTAATTTAATGAATTTTCCTACCAATTAAAAAATTAGGGCCGGTTCAGGGTAAATGGCCCTCATGACCCTCCGAGCCGAGCCACGGGCCAGGCCGGACGGACTATTGATCTCAAGTACGCGCCAACTTTTCTCAGTATCGAATTCTCGTGGGAATACACCTGGCGTTCGAAAAAGCATTGCCTAAAATTCTGCGGGTCCCACAAAAACTACGTGTATGTAAGTCAATCTGACGGGTGATAGTTGACCGGCAGACGTGGCATGCCAATCAATGGTGAACCAACTTATTCCTTCCTGTGGCGGTTGCAGACAATCATTCATCCCCCTTCTTCTTCTCAAGCCCTGAAAAGAAACTTCAAGCTTTCTCTCTTCCTCTGTCTCCCTCTCTCAATCGCTCAGTGATGTACCAAGGCGATTACACCTACTACCAACACCCTCACCTGCAAAACCGTAACCCTAACAACCCTAATTCGATTGATCCCCACCAAAGCTCATACGCATCAGCGCCACCGTTCGCCGCCAGTTACGGCGGCTACGATTCCTCCGTTTATACCCCGAATTGCCCTCCTTTCTCTCAAACCCTCGATTCCGTTCCTTCTCATCCGTCGGTACCATCTTATACTCCTCCGACAATAACACCTAACAACCAACAACCGATACCACAATCACAGCCAGGTTTTCCACCCTATGATCCGCATGTGCCCTATCAGCAATCTTTTTACGCTCCGTACGATCAGCATCATACGGCTCCCAATTACGGGCCTCCACCGCCTACGTCCACCTCAATCTTATCCAATCCTAGTCCTAGCGCAAACCCAACATACTCGTCCGTGTACGATGCACCGTACAATATAACAGGATCAACTGTCCCACCTGTCTACGATAACCCTTACGAAACAGGTGGGTATTTGGAAGAAAAGTTCGGGAGCTTTGGTCAGACGAGAGTCGACAAGGGACCCGAGAGCCGATTCGATTTGGGTCTTGATGATGGGTACGGAGATGGCGTTTATGCGTATGATGGCGGGAAAGTGGAGCCTTATGGAGCGAGAGGGACCGCGCCAAAGTCGTCGACGTGGTCTGGTTTTGATGACTATGGGAGAGCGATTAGCTTCCCTTCTACCATGGACTCTTCTGTAAATTCAGGTTCGGGGTCGCCTAAGGTTGTTAGAGCTGTGCCTAAAGCAGAGACTCAACAGGATGTGAAAAGCGCGGTCCAGAAGTTTAGAGTAAAGTTGTTAGCTGAAAGTGCGGGACAGACTACCATCGACGTTCTCTGCCAGGTAATGCGGTTTATGTTCATGATTTGCATGTTTTAGTGTGTTGGTGATAGTATTTAGTTGTTAGAATTACTGCTGCTTTCAAGTTCTGTCATGGATTCCCGTTTCTGGTTTATAATTGCAGTTTTCCTGACATGGGTAGTGACTTAAATCTCGTTTCTTTGTGTAGATTGGATTGGATGGAATCCGTATGCTTGATCCTAGTACTGGGCGGACTTTGAGAATATATACTCTTGAAAATATCACGAGATGTGAAGTAAGTTTGTTGAATCTTTGGATTTCTTAGCTTGTTTGGGAGCCTTCGTTAGGTCTAACTTTTGGGGTGATATTGGTGTAAATATTTTTTAATTTGTAGATTGTCGATGCATCTATTTTGGCATTCTGGTCTAAGAGTTCTGTGGATATGGAACCGAGGCGTATCAGATTGCAATCAAACAGTTATACGACAACTACCCTTCTTGACACTGTGACAGCAGCTACTGTGCAGGTTGTTCAGCCTAGATACCTAATATTCTTCATGTTTTCGAATTATGCAGTTGCCATAATTTTACTTAGTGATTCAATCTTTTTAGTTATGTCAAAATGGTTAGTGTCCAAAAACAAAGAGTGGCATTAGCATTGGGCATATGTGTGATATTTCGAGTATGCCTACTAGGTAGAATGTGGCACCAAAAATTATGAAACCGGAACTAAAATGTTTGTGTGGCAGGCCAACCTCACCATCTTATTTCTCTTATTCTAGTTTTGGCTAGACATTTTCGGGAACTTGGTAGAATCTGGTTTGACTGTGAATGGATTCGGGGATTGTTGTGTTGCACCATATTTTGTTATGAGTCTTTTAGTGCTTGGGGTTAGAGCTACTTGCTATTTTAATGATCAAGTTCCATTAGGCTTGGTTTTTTACTTTTACTTATAGAAAAAGGGATAATGAAGCATTGCATTTCTCTTTTTTTACTTTTAAATACAGCTCAAGGAGATGGGTGGAACTAGCAGGACTTCGGATTTGTCTAAGACAACTGAACAGCCTACAGAGAAGAAAAAAGGATTTGATTGGATGAACTTGATGAAGCCAAGCAATGAAGAGAAGGATCATTGGGTAAATCAAAGCTTTATGAAAGATATTTGTTTCACTGCTTATCTTGTTACAATTTAATTTTTCAGTTATTATGGGTCCCCTGATCACTGTCAACTTTTTATCTTTCTTCCCCATTCTGGAATAAAGAGTATGTTATTAAAGGGGATTGCCGATGGAGAAGTGGTTTAGAATGGTTGACATTTTGATTCATGAACTACAAATTATTTATCTTACGTTTATGATCATGTATACGTAGGTCCCCGATGAAGCTGTTTCAAAGTGTACAGCATGTGGCACTGATTTTGGGGCTTTTTTCCGCAAGGTAAATTAGTATTTCATGGCTGTTCATTGGAACCTTGTTCAGTGTTTGTATCACTTCTATAGTATATTTAATTACTAGTCCTTTTCCTACGTTTCTCAGCACCATTGCAGAAACTGTGGAGACATTTTCTGTGACAAGTGTACCCAAGGAAGAATTGCTCTTACTGCTGATGAGAATGCACAGCCTGTTAGAGTTTGTGACTGCTGCATGGTAGACTTCCATCTTTTAGACTCAAAGTTTTGACATGAAATTTCTCTTACGACTGGTTGTTTTCTTTGTATAGCTGTGTGATATAGAATGGTATATTTTTACTATAATTCTTTTCTGGTGCATTTTTACTATAATGAATGGTGATGAACCTCATAGTTTGACCATAGTTAGATTACACAAGATCTTAGAGGCTATGTAGTTAGGTTTGTGTATCTCCATGAGATTTAGGCTCATTCTCAAGTTTTGTGGGCCAGGAAATTTACAACTTCTGAAATATCACCTAAGACCTTAATTTACTGTCTAACAGATTTTTATGTGGGTAAATTATGATTGTGTAAGTTTCCCATTTTATTATCTTTCAGGCAGAAGTAACTCAGAGGCTGAGTAATGCCAAAGAAGCTGCCAATGTACCTGCTGGGTTGCATGTTCACGAGGATCTTGCCAGGAAGCTTCAAGTAACACTAGATTTCCTGCTATACTTGCGTGAAACAATCTGATATGAATTTTAGTTTTAGTTGTTTCTAATACTTAATCGGATCACCTTTTACAGGAGGAGCTGGAAAAGAACCGAAAAGCATCATCAGGTAATACCTTTTTTGGACGGTTGATGTTTGCCTTCTTGATAGGAGGAACTCTGTTTTGTTTGTGATTCTTTTGTCAATTTAGCTTTTAACCTTTGTTCAAACTGCATCTGGGTAACTTTGCTATCTTTTGTTTTACAGGATCCAAGTCTGATGGATCCGGGAGGCGAATGAAGGAAGTTGCATGCCCAACTTGCACTGTCCATTTACAGGTTCAAACTCTTGCAGCATACAATGTATCAGAGACGTGGATTTCAACTCTTTGTGTTTAGACACCTGACGATATGATCACTTACTGTGCAGGTTCAAGTTCCCAGCTCAGGATCTGAGAGGATCGAGTGTGGAGTGTGTCAACACCCATTTCTCGTAAGTGCTCATTGATTGTGAAGCCTAGTTCGTCTTACTACTCAATTGCCAGCCATTTATTCCGGTAGGCTTTTCCGGTATTGGTGTGGACTGTTTGGAGCCTTATTTAGGGCTTTATGACACATTTAATACGGGTATAGCGAGCACTATTCTTGTACAGGAGATTACATATTCAACAACTGACATTATGACTTGAAATACTGCTTCTAGGAGTTACACAGGTTTGTAATTTGTGTTATGAAGTTACGATTTCATCGTGCTTCAGTGTGATCAAATAAGCATTTGCTCATTTCTGAAATTGAGTGGTTGTTTTTGGAAGTAAGACCATAGTCAAGTTTGTGTCGATTGGGCTTTAGGTTGGGTTCAGAATTGGAAAGTTGGCCCAAACTGTATGAACTCCCCTACCTAAACATTATAATTTCTTAATTAATTATAATGATTTTAAATTTTAAATCTTTGTGTTTGACCGTTTAAAAGTTTTATTGAAGTGTTTATATATAAAAAAATCAGATAACTTATTTTAAACTATTATTTATATTAACATTTCATTAATATAATTAATGACTGTGTTTTTTTAAGTAAGGATAAGGATATATATTATCGGACTTTTTTAGATTCTTCACTTTGAGATTTTTTTTAACTGATTGTTGATGATGATGTTTTATTAGTATAATTAACTAATATCGAGGAAGATTTTAACTTTTTCTATGTTAATTTTTTAATGCTCTCTTAACGTGGATTTAAAATTATATAAAAAAATTTCTAACTCTTTTAACTATTTTGAAAATAAATAAAAATTAATGAAGAGAAATTTTAACTTAATTGTACTATTTTTAAAATTTAAATTTAATTAAGAAAGTTTAAAAAGATGAAATACCAAAACAAAAAATCTAAAAATTTTACACTTTTTAAACTATTATCTTCTAAAAATAAAAGTATTATATGAACTCTCAAAAATAGAACTATAAGAAAATATAAAATGCAGTAACTTATATACAACTTATTTTTAAAATTTGGTTAATAATTTAAATTGAATATTAACAAATATTCTTTATTGTGAAAAATAAAAATAATGTAAAAATTAAATAAAACTTTGAAAACAATTAAAAAATATAAAGAAAATTGAAACAAAATTTGTAATTTGTACATTGCAGATGGAGACAATCTACGTCAGCATTTGTTAATGTACTTAATAATATGAACTCCAGTAGTCACGTGACGGTACGGCCGTTTATGGCATGAAGGTTGAAATTCGAATGGTCATTTTCGACAGCTAAGCTAATTCAGTTTTGAAGATCGAATGGTCATTTTCGACAGCTAACTAATTCAGTTTTGAAGATAGAAAGAAAGGGTTGGAGAATTCACTTCCCGTCGAGGCGTTTTAATTTTGTATCACTTAATTTGGTTCTTATTGATTAACTAAATAGGCGTTCGGTTTGAGAAAGGAGTTAGTTATAGATATAGGTATAATAGTAGAAGGGGATAAAGATGAGCATGAAAAATAAAAAAATGATGTTTAATTTATAATTTAAGTTTTTGTATTAATACTAATAATGTTGTTTAGTTTGTTGCATTAGTGAGAATGAAATATAATATAATACCATTCTTATCCTTAATAAAAATAAAAATAATTTATCCTTGATATGTTTATTAGGGCTATCTCCATATGTTTGTAAAAAAATATGCTTATTCATAAGAAATTGAGAGGTGATAAGGAAGTAAAGAGAATGATAGGGTAAAGATTGGGATAAAAGAGTAAAAAATAAACATGATAAAAACTTATATTGGAATGAAAATTCGATATTCACCCCTCTTGTTAAGTTTAGTAGATTCTCAAATTTAATGAAATAAATCTATTTTTCTGAAATTAAAATTTTTAAAACAAATACTATTTTTTATAATTATTTAATCTTTCATTTCCAAATCCTCGAAACAAACGCCCCCATAAAACAAAGATGCGATAAAAAAATAGAATCCTAGCTTAATGAATTTGTGCATGGCGGGTGCCACGAACCCCACTTAGATGACACCTTGTTTAAAAAATCCACCTACTGTACTGTACAGAAACAGAGCTAGATGAAGGTACTTGTACTTAAGTTGGCCAAATAGGGAAAGTGTGTCTTTGAAAGTAGGGTCGGAAAATAAGTTTGGGACCAGTTCTATTTGATAAAGTTTCGAACTGAGTTTGAATTTTTTTCTTTTTGAAAATTTTCAAGTTTTGAGTAGTCTTAAGACTCGAATCAAGAAAAATATTGTTGTTTTTTAAAATTTTGAATTAAAAGAAAAAAGAAAAATATTATGCTAGACCGGACTCAATCAAACGTTGGATTCCTCGAGTTTACTTGGGCTCGGGTTGTGTGTTCGGAGCTCAGGCTCGGGCTAAATTTTTTTGGCCGAGTTAGGGATTGCACTAGCCTGACTTAGTATGACTCATTATCATCCATATTTAAAATAAAAGCTTATATAGAGAAATAACATCTTAATTACAAGTCGAATTAAAATTAATATACGAAATTTAAGTCGAATTTTTAACTTTAAAAAATATTTTAGTTTGTAAATTTAAGAACTTTAAGATTAAAATGACCTCAATTTGATCAGTTATATCAAAATTATAAATAATATAATTTTCCATCAACTCAATTTTAGCCTCAAGCTGTCTTGGAGTTTCTCATTTTAATCAATTACATCAAAATAATATCATTTTGAAACATTTGAATACCAGGCTTAAGCTATCTTGGAGCTTCTATGGCAACTATCTATTACCAGCAGTATTCCTATATGGATTCTTATAACATAACATTAGTGGCTCCTCTTAATTTATTTCTATTCTTATTTAAGGAGATTCTGGAAATACCAACATAGTTCCAAAATCTCATCTTTTCTGTTAATTTAATTCTAAAACTATCACATTTATTTTTTTAGGTGAGAATTGATTGATATGTGACTAGTAATCAGTATTAGTCACTAACAAAATAATTGATACATAACTTTCAATCATCAAATCTTTGTGTGGGGTGGAATTCATAAGAAAGAGATTGATTGTGTATATATATATATATATATATAAGGTTCTATAATTTGTTCCCATTATTTTGTTCCTGCTTTATTTTACGAGCATTCATTTATTTCATCATCATTATAAAACATTTGGAAATAATCTCTTTATTAGTTAAGAATAAGACTCTTATTGAATTTTTTCAAACCTCGTATCAGCAAGATATATATGGGATACCAAGAAACATAAATGATGGTTACTTAAGTGTATTTTAGTTAAGTGTATTTTCAAGGAACATAAATGATGGTTAGTTAAGTGTATCATCACATAAAAGTTTTCAATAGAGATAATTAATATGATTCAATTTCTAAACAGTGCATAATGGAATTTTTTAAGGATATATTTCTAATTAAATTTGTCAATTAGTATAAATCTAGTAGAAAACCTAATTAATTGTTATTTTTAATGGTTTCTTAACATTAATTAGGAAGTTAACAAAGACAAAACTCATTAAATTTGGCAATTGCTATTAATATTTAATACCATAAATAGTAAAAATATTATTCCTTATTTAAAAATAATAATATTGACCATATAATTAATTTCTTATTTTTATAATGTAACTAAATAAATCTCCGGCTATCTTGTCCAATAATAAGTTTTATCTAAGTAATCCGTTTAAAGGTTTCTAAGAGTTTATATAACTCAGAATCCTAAAATTTTAGGTCATTAGAGATTCTTAAGCAACTTAAAATCACTCTTATAGGGTATAAGAATTTTTATTATATCTTTTAATCATTTTTATTTTTATTTTTGTTGTTTAAAGTAGCCTGTATAGAGGTACAATTGCTAATTACTCTTCAACTACAAAAAGACTCCCACCAACTTGGGCATGCCTGAGATCACTTTTTGTGCTCTTTTTTCAATCAGCCAAGTACAAGGTGGTTCATAGATTAAAGAGATCAAGCAAATATCTCCAAGAAATTGGTGCATATGAAGTTATTAACTAAAAGCTACCCATCAATCAGTTTCTGGTAGTTCACCCAACAAGCTAGCTAGCTAGCTGGAGCAATATGCACCCTACACTTGAACTGTACAATTTTAGTTATTACCAAAGTTGTATATCTATCCATCCATATATATTTGACCATTTTAAGTGTCACATTAATGACTCTTTATGTTTCTTAATACTCCATTTTATCTAAAATAAAAGTCGTTTTAGATAAATGCACACTTATTAAGAAAGTTAGCGAAATGTTTGATATACCCTTATTAATTTCATGTTGAATTGCCTTGAAAATGTAATATGTATAATTAGGATGTGAGAGAAATTAAAGGGTAATTTTAGAAATAAAATTATAAACATGTATAAAAAATCGTGAACGACACTTGTTTTAAATGATTAAAATCCCTCTAAAATGACTTTTATTTTGAATAAAATGGAGTACAATTATAATCAAATTAGGAGGTGATTAAGATGAGCATTACCTGCAATAGAGGTAGTCCACCAACTCGTTCGAAATATGAGCCACTTCTTCATTTCTAATCATGAGAGGAAGCATGTTAGCTTTTCATGATCTCCAAGACTATTAATAGTAAAAGAGAGATAATTATCAAACTTGAGTTTTGATTATTATGTATTAATTTATTGTTAACTCTTACAACTTCTTTTTTTAATATATATTATACGTATTTTTATCCTAATAATATATGTAACTATTGGCATTTTTATTATTTTGAAGCATAAAATTTGATAGGTAAATAATGATTAAAAAACTCAATCGATTCAGTCGACAAAATCTTGAACCGTTTAATTTTTCGGTTCGATTTACTATAATAACTCTTATTGTTAAAAACTGATTAGTTTATTAATTAATTGATTAATTTTTATAAATTAATAAATTCGTATAAAACAAAATAAATATATTACTTTTTATTTAACAATATCTTTTTTAATTAAACTTCAAATTATTTGATAGATAAAGACAATCTCTTTTAGTTATATTTTAAATCTTAAATTTTATTCAATTTTTAGTCAGTTTTATAATAGTAGGTCAGTTAAATTTTTAAACCTTAAACCTCTTACCTTATCGGTTTAGCTTGCAATTCAATTTTTAAAACATTTTAGGTAAATTAAAAATTGTAAGAAATTCTTTTTTAGGAGGTAATTATTTTGTTTTCTTAAGATGACACATTCGTTTATTATAATAAATTTCGTATTGTACCGGTCAAAAAACAGTACAAAAGGGGATGTTTCAGTACCAGATTCAAATATCGGTTTGTTTCATCTGGTACCAGCCGATACTGCCTTCTTCTTCTTCTCTTTTTTTTTTCCTCGTACTCTCACACTCCCTCTTCTTCACTGTCATCTCTTTTTATTATTAATAATATAATATTTTAATTTATATAGTAAATAATAGTTATGTTTTTTCTACAAAGAATAATTAAAACTATGTTAAAATGAAAATTAAAAGGCTTCAAATTTTTGTATTTCTTTTTTAAATTGTTAATATAAATATAAAATATTTTATTATTAATAACAATTACATATTAAGATAAAAATATATTTTTATTATTGAAAATTAAATATTAAGATAGATATTATATTTTATTATTGATAATAATTAGTTATTTGATATTGTGATGTAATTATTATTTATTATATGATAAAATTGCAATATTTTAAATACTTTGTATTTTTCTTAATTTTATATTTTTATAATGATAAAATATTTTTTTCATATTAGTTGTGGTTATTATTTATACGTGAAATATATGAAAATAATATTAAAAAAATAATTGTCGTTATTTTAAATTTTTATTATTATAATTTTTTGAGATACTGTTAGTTATTGAAGAATTATTTTACAATTTTTAAAAAAATTTAAGAATTATTTTATAAATTTAAAAGTTGATATATATTTGTACAATATCGTACCAAAATTTAATTGATATTGATCTGATATTCGTAACGTTGTCTTTTGTTCCACATTTTTGGACATAACACCTGGACCAATTCAAATAGTTATCTAAAACTGAGTACTTGTGAAAAAGACGAAAGATGCGTAACTTGGCCTTTTCAAGTACGTAAAAAGCTATTGAATACGTACTTACACAATGACCAATCCATTTATGACAGTGTTTGGTTTGAGTTTCTTGAACGTACAATAAAAAGAAATCAAAAAACAAAAATACACTAAAAGATTATTTTTAAATATAAAAACTAAAAGTTTTTAAAAGACATGATACATTATATGTTTCAATCTTAAATTTTAATCAATATTTATTTTGCTTGAATAGACTTAAAACAATATAAACGTTTATATTATTAAATATCATGAAAAATAATCCTAAAATTCAAGTTTTTTACTAAAATATAACATTAAAATCTAAAGTCAACGTCAATAGAACAAAAAACGTGTACAAGACTCTCCATTTTGTGGAGGTTTGAAGAAGGTCATAATATACGTAACTTTTTTTTATATTTTATAAAGAAACTACTTCTGTAGCTTGAACTTGTAATCTTATAAATATTAATTTTTCTTTAAATACGATGAAAGATATTAAAAAACTCTTTAAACAAAATACAAATAATCAGTTTTATGGCTATCGTTAATTTCTTGATTCAAATTTTATTTCTCAGGTTTAAAATATTTTTTAGAGTAATCTTTAATAATTTTCTTACTATCTTTTTGTTCATGACAAAGACGTTTGAAAAATATATATATATGATTTCTATAATAAGTAATTGAAAAAGACCCATGTCCCCTTGTTCATTGTTCTTCTTACCTAGCTAGTGATTGATGCTTGTAACCAATACTAATCAACTACCCTATATGATTCACAGATTTTAATTGCATAACTCATTAGCTAGACACAATCATGCACACAGAATATTTAATTTCCACTTGCTAGCTTTCTTCTAATGTTTATTATGTTGCATATACTCCCTCCTATCTAAAATAAGTGTCATTTTAGAGGGATTTTAATTATTCAAAATAAATGTCGTTCACGATTTTTCATGCATGTTTATAAT
>JAOSBK010000006.1:970848-981422 GCA_027568895.1 Erythroxylum shatona | reverse complement strand
TTTAGGAATAATACATAAGTGTAAATTGAATCTCATAATTATGATCTCATCATAATTTCAATTACACAGTAATTATTCCAAAGATTTTATCTTTAGTATTAAAACATAAAATATTAATTAAATTAATATATAAAGATAAATAAAATCTTTTCAATAATTCAAAATAATGTCATACATTAATTTGCATCCAATTGATTGGCTGCAAAGGCATAAACTAAAAAAAACAATGCCACTGTTTTAAAATGATCTAAATCATATTATGCAACCTTGATGACCTTACACTTTGATTTCAGTTTTTCCTTTCGTTTTCAGTTTGTTCTCTCGATGCCTTTACCCTTTGATTTTCACATTATGTAGACTTGACACCCTTATGCTAAAGGCATTGGGAAAGCGAATTGAAAACGAAGAGCAATACGTTAGTGCTATACGCTACAATACAAGAGTAATTTGGCACGTCAAAAGAACAAAAAGAAAACAAAAGGTTGAGTTCATTAGGAAAACAAAAAGATAAAGAAGGGACTGCATAAACTGATTTAAGGATTTCATTTTTAACAACGACGTCATTCTATTAATTTTCATTTGTTCTGTTAATTTTGAATGACGTGTATTAATAGCTAGATTTTTTGGAACACGTGGCAAACTACATTACCAAACTTAACGTAGACACTAACGTTAGGCTAAAACTAAAAAAATTAAAAGTTTGAATGTTTTATTGTCACTTTTGAAGTTTTGGTTAGAATTGAAAAAATTAAAAGTTTGAGCATTTTATTGTCATTTTTTGAAGTTCGGGCTATAATCGTAAAATTGAGCAAAGTTTGGGATTTTTTGTAATTAACTCTGAAATGTAATATGCATAAAGAGAAATAATTATTTGTAATTAGTGTCTCTTTATTTCTATAATATATAATATTTTTATGAAATTATTAAAAGATTTTTGGTTTTGGATGTCTTGCAATTCGATGGGTAATTAGAGATCGAAACAATAATCCAATTTTTAGCTTGAAATTTTGCATAAGGAGAAAAAGTGTGAACTATTCTCTGAGTCCTACTCCACTCAATGCAACCCCTTCCTAAACACAATCTCTACAACCGTGGCACTATCTCCCTCATTCTTAAACCTTCCATCTAACTTCTTCTAGTCTTCCTCCTTTAACTCTTAATCCTCCTACCCAGTTTCTTCTCGTCTATACTATCAACCTTTGCAACTCTTCCTTTCTTATGCTTTTTAACCGTCGTGCAATACCAATATGTAGTAAATAATGTCTAACTCCCCTCAACTGAAATTCTTTATAGATAGAAGACCCTCCTTCCAGACCTAAACACCTAGGCTATAAGACAAGGGAAAATCTTTAAGTTACAAGAGGTACTATTAAATGACCATGATACATTTCTATTCAAATTCAGTTCAGTGGTTATTGCTCAAAGAATACTGGAGAATGGACCATAGTTCTTAGACTCTTCTTAACCCCTCCTTTTTCAATCCTAAAAACTAGGTTTGAAACTTAAAGACCCAAATGAAAATAACATTACCGGTCTGAGCCAATATACATGACATTTCTTTGGGATATTGTACTTATTATTTTTTATATGTGTACTATAACCTCATTTGGTTGTTGGCTGATCAGCCAAAAAAAGCTGATTGACCCAAATCAGCTATTTGACTTTATAAAAAAGTTGTTAGGGTTGTTTGGTTATGAGTTGATCGGGTTGGTTGATTCAACCCAACCAGCTAATTTTGAAGAAGCTCCTCAACAGGAGCGTTTTAACATAATCACCTGATATTTTTTATTTTAATATCGATTTTTCCCTCTTTATGCTTTACGCTTTAATCGTCTCATTTCTCATTTTCCCTAGAGTCTTCTTCCTTTCCTTGGCTCTTTCCTTGCATCTCTCACATTTCTTAGTTCTCATGGTAAAACCATATCAGGCAGTTTATGGATGTGTTCAGATCTTAGACGCTCACGTTATCTGTTGTTTCAATTTGTTTTGCAACTTCTTCCAATGGATTATTTGTCTCGCAAGTTTACCCAAAGGCAAGGTAAAAGTGATCTCGTTCAAGTTAAGATTTTTTGGCCTGTGAAAAATTTTAAATGATTTTTTTAGATCATGTAAATGTGTTTGTTTTCCTTCTTATGGTTCCTAAAAATTCTAAATCTATAAAAGTGTGGATTTCAATTTGCATGTGCTTAGTGTTGACTATTGTTCTTTTTTTTCAGACGGGTCAAACTCTATGGTGTTGTCGTTATTCACTCCCACGCATCAATGAAGAAGAGTAAACCAAATGGAGAGAAGCTTGTAATCGATTTCAGTCCCATTGAGGAGTAAGTCAAAGTGGAAAAGGAAGAAAATGACAACTGTAGATGAAAGTTTGTCTACTAAGAGGTGGCTTCCTCTTGAAGCTAACCCTGATGTCATGAATCACGTCGGTAACTCATCCATGATTTTCTTCTTAATCTTTCTGTTTATTGACTAATATTTTATAAATGGAGAGGTTTAGGGTTTTCCATGGATTGGATATCTGACTCGCCTTTTGATTTTTTCTTAAATTAGTGGGCTAATTGACACGATTGGAACAGAAAGAGTGGTTTTACTATCTTGGTAAATATTTCCAATTTCTTTTCCTAACGATGGAAATGTTGAAATTCACACTTAATTATCTGAAAATATGACTAGAATCTAGTAAATTCAGGAAAAAAGTATTGTAGACTTGTTGATATTCAGACCTGGAGAATTGGGGAAGTGGGGTTTCAAATTTTAGAATATGAGTGGAAACAGGGACGATAATTAAGAGAGAATAGTTCTATAAATACCTCCTCTTATTGAATTCTAGAAGTATTTTCTTAAATTTTGGTGAAATATTTGTTAATGATCCCAACAGGGGTTTCTAAATAACGCACCTTTTGTTGATTATCATTGTCCTACTTTACTAAAGTTTCTTCTCTAGATTGTCTTATTTTTCTTATTCCCTCTGAAATATTATTGCTTACCAGATTCATGATTTAGCCAAGTATGGTTCACGTTACGTGATTTTCAATTCTCTTATTATTCCCATTTTAATATCTTCTTGTCTAGTTCCTTCAGGGTTTAGGGCTCCCTAAGACTGAGGCCGAGTGCTATAATATTTATGGATTCGATGAGGAAATATTGCAACTTGTGCTGAAGCCTATTCTTGCAGTTCTTTTTCTCTATCCATATACTGAGTAGGTGAACTTTCTCTTATACCCTAATTTCTAGATACCGATCATTGTTAAGCTCCATTCCTTTGCAACCTTGCTTTTCTCTTTGTATTTCCCTATATAATGCTCATTCTTCCTTCTTAAACAATGTATTATCTATACCATAAACTACCATTACTTTTTCTTAAATTTGAAGTAACCTTGCTGTAAGTAGTTTAAAGACCAAGATTCATAATCAGTAAGTTCAGAACTTGTGAACAATTGTAGGTCACAACTTTGTAAGATTGAGAGCATAACTAAAAAGTCAAAGAAAACAAGTGAGAAACCTTAAAAAAATCACTTTAGTCCAGAAGTTTGGAAGAGGTAACTTCAGTGTACTAACTTTATCTTACTTCATTTTATATTGCATCACATTCATAGTTTATAATTGCTATACCTTTGGCACTCTTAATTCTTTCTTTGATCTCTCTTTGCCCTTAGTTTGTACGTGCTCTATGCCTACATAAGCTTTAAGTTCAAGAATAATGTCATTCCATAGTTGGCATTTAGTTAAAATTAAAATAAAAAAACAACAATTGTAAATCATATTTCCACTTTGTTTTAGCAATCCTTTTAAAGTTTGCAATTATTGATATGCAACCTGTTAATTTTGATGGTAGGTGATGGAGAAACTTGTAGATATTGTCCATTTTCTACTACTGGAGATACATGACACCTTTGGAAATGTTGGTATACTAGTCCAAGGTTTTGAACTTGTAATACAGTTGGCATGTTTGCATGGTTTATCTTTTTAATATTATTTGATCTTCTAACTTATTTAGCTTATCCTCTTCTTAATGTTGTTTTCAAACTTCTTTAGTTTCCAAATACAGTTGTGAATGCCCTCATCATGTATAAGTGGTTGTTATTTTGAAGATATGAAGATAGCTAATACTTTTGTATTCTCCAAGTAGTAGTTCCTATGACCAAAGGTGTATTATCATATTAAGAAAAAAGAAGTTAGTGACACTTGTGATAGTAAGAAATACAGAATGAGGATTCCTTCTATGCTTTGCAGGGGTTGTTTCCTTGGGTTTGATTTTTATTTGATTATTTGTTGCTTAATGATTGATGCTTATTGCTATTACTTGCATTTTGTAGGTGGCCATGTATTCCAAAGATCTTAAAGCAAACAAAGACTAAGACCTACTAGCTTGTCTTTGCATTATGCGAATATAATTATGCAAATTGATGATATGGTAAGCTTGATCTCTCTCAATCATTTTATCTATAATTCAGCATCTAGCTCTCTCTATCATTCAAAAGGGATCTGTTTGTTATGCCATCATTACTTAATTAATTCATTATTACATCTTGATCTACATTTGAAAGAAGGACAAGTCCTAGTAACAGAAAAAAGGAATTGATAATAATGTTATTGGTCTAGTACTATTATTACTCTACTTGTTGGTGACATCGAGACCCTTCTTTAATCTTGCATCATTTGTAAGTGTTTATGATCACTTACGACTCCTTTCTCAGGGACAACATCAAATCATGCTAAACCTTAGGTGTATAAACTAGGTTTACCAAGGTTTTTAGATTCAGTAAATTGCAGATAAATTGATATCCACATGATGTAAGACAATTGGTATTTCGACCGGTAGAGTGGCAACACACATCATTGCCTTTAGTCAAACCAGCAGGAAGCTTTTACAAAATTCAGCTGAGCAAAATGAGGCTTTTAGGGACTGTGATCTATAGTTACATAAGTGACCTTTCTAATTAACCTAATTTTGAGTACACAAGTCTTGCTGTACATACTCTTATGGCTTTGCAATAATATGGTTTACCGAGTTTTAAGGATTTTTGTTAAACATAACCTTGATGCTTTTAGGTTGCAAGATCAAGTTCAATTCTCCAAAACATAAGGGATCAATTATGTGAAGGCTTGCCGCCCAGCATTAAATCAGCTTTACATTCCAAGTTACAATCCCATCGGGTGAAGGAAGAGGTATTATGTAGCTGGTGATATGTTTTTATGTATCATAAATTATAGGATTCATTGCCAATCAGGGAGTAAAATAACGCTTCCAAGAAGTTCGTTCGCTATTTTTCTAGACTAAAGAAGGAAAGGGATGAGGCAAGATCATTAGTTGCATAAACTGAAAGACAAATACCCCAGCTAAGAGCAGTAGCTTCTATAGGAAGCCCATCATGCCTGGTCATACTAAGGTAGCGATCTATGCTTCTAATTGATGGTTCTAGCTATCTATGCTACTGATTGATGGTTCTAGCTATAATTGATTTAACGGAACATCAATGCCAGCAACATGAGATTTAATGAATGCAATATGAGATTTCATGAATGAAATCTGAGATAGATTTAATTTCATTAAATGAAGTCTGATAATAGTTGAGGTTTATATGGATTTGTTGCAGTAAAACTGTGTCAACCGTAGTATATTATAGGTGTTTGTAGAAAGTAGCTACTCTTTGTATTTATTGCATTTAACTTCATTTATAACTTCATTGATTACTCACAGCTACTCCACTGTCTCTTTTCACCTTTAAAATGGAAAAGCTAACACAATCTTACATTACCTGAGCAGTGACTCTGATTCTTTACAGATTCCTTGTAGGTTCACTTGGATCTTCCCAATGTTGTCTTTCTTTGTATTCGTTTGTAAGTTTTGTTCTTTCTATGTTCTGATCATGCCTTATTTGATTGAAAAGAGGATTGTTTCTATTTTTTTATTGAATCTTGTGTTTTTGGGTTCTTATCGAGTTTGTATGATTACTGAGTTTGATTAAGGTTTGGTTTACTCTATTAGTTCTCATTAATCAATGAAAAGACTTTTTTGATAATCTCCTGGGTTGTATTGAGTGTTAACTTATGTTTTCGTTCATGGTGTCAAGATTCTAGGATTGTTTCTTAAACTTGTTGTTGTTTCGGTGTTAGTGCTTGAATATTTATAGTAACATCATATTGAATGTATATAGACCCATTTGCGTTGACAAGCTTAAGTTTGTTTGTGTATATATGGATGAATTTGGCTCCACTTGCAATTATTTAATCATTTAGACAATCACAAAGGCTGAATTCCTGTTAAATTAGAGGCATTAACACTAACATTTTCTTTTAACAGAGCATCAACTTGAAAGTTTGGTAGCCCAAGGCATATAGTTGGCATGTGATCATTTTTGGTTCTTAATTGGTGTCAAGACTCTGGGGGTGGAATGGTAAAAATTAGAACTCAGGATTTATATTTGTTGATATTGAAATGTCTCTTACTAATACAAAGAGTTTGGGTTACTGCTTGATCAGAATCAAGCTAATTGATTTTAGCAGAATGTAGAAGATCATTCCATATGATTTTTAAGTGATTCAAGCTAATTGATTTTTAAGTGTGTTGCATGTGATTGAAGGGGTCATCATTTCTTTAAACAGAAAATTATTAACATGATTTCACACACACACACACACACCCACACCCACACACCCACACACACATTTTAATTAAAAAGCTATTTGTATATAATATTGTATCACATAAAACAACCATATCCAAAGTTCTTTTCCTCGTATATTTAATATATAAATCAAGATATACATAAAGCTATATAAATCAAGTTGTTTTCGTCGTGTAGAAGCTAATTGATTTTTAAATGTGTTACATGTGATTAAAGGGGTCATCATTTCTTTAAACAAAAAATTAATAACATGATTTCATATTTATAATAGAAAATTAATAACATGATTTCACACACACACACACACACATATTTTAATTAAAAAGCTATTTGTATAAAATATTGTATCGCATAAAACAATAGTATCCGAAGTTCTTTTCCTTTTATATTTAATATATAAATCAAGATATACATAAAAAAGAGAAAGGAAAGAGAGTTGGACAACCACCATATAATTTGAAATAGTGTAACTTGTCGTGGGCAATTAAAATTTCTTGTTGATATGGACAAGTCGTATTTGTTAGTTTATGATAATTTCAATTATATTTTATTTTGTCTTGTATAGTTCGATTCATTTTGTATGATAGTTGATATTAATATTCAATCTCTAATTTATAGTTACAGAACACTTATATTTCAATCTTTAATTTAATTTAGTATTTGGGTTTGATTGATCATGCATTCAAAGTTGATTATTTAATGTTTACATATTTATTTTTATCTTTTTCTAATACTATTTAATTATTTAATACTTCTTTGGTTAAATAAAAAGATATTACAATAAAATTTTATATAATTTTTGAACAATATTCACAAGTTAATTATATTACTCAATTTAAATTAAGAGATCAAATAATTTTAAATTAAGTAATTAATTCAAATATATCGATGTTAAAAAGTATTTATATAATTATTTTGTTGGAATAGTCTAATTGTAACCAATTAAAGCAACTCACTACTGAAACCAATTGCAAATTGATTAACAAGTATATAACCTTTTCTCATCTTGTATGATTAGATGACATTATCTCAAAAAAGAAACAAAGGAGAAAGCCAAGGAAGAATGATATAGGTAGGGTTCGTTGGCTAAAAGAAATACTTATTCTCTTTTGTGACCCGTGTAACTAATATATTCAAAGGAGTAAGGGAAAATGTGGTAGAGTTATTTATCAAAGGATACCAATTACCATGGAAGAAGGTGGAGGAATAGTTTCACAAAGCGACCAACTTACAATGAGATAAAACTAAGGTTAAAAATAAGTTTGAATGGATGAGAACTAGATGGAGTGTTTGGAAACAATTGAAAGGGAAAGAAACGAGATTAGGATGAGACTATGACAAAGGAACAATTGCTGCAAGTGAGGAGTGGTAGACTTTGAAGATTAAGGTTAGCCCATTTTAAGTTATTTTCCTTTACTTTAATGCTAAATAAATAGTTAAATATAAGTTAATTATTCTATGTAGGAGAACAACAATTTTAAAACATTTAAAGAGGAAGGGCTTGAACCTAAGCTTGAATGTAAGTTAGATCAACTTTTTGGATGATTGGCCCGAGGAGAAATTATATTTTGTCCTGTGGTCGACCCTTCAGATGAATAACGAGAAGTTGAGGAAGTATAAGTTTCTTAGCCACTTGATAGTCATAATGTTGATCATCAATTGTCAGGTTATCATGATCATGAGAATATAGATGAGACTAGTAGTCTCAACAATTATAAAGTGACTGGTGATTGGGAAGAGGTGTGGAGAGAAACCACCCCAACCTTTGCATCTACTCCTGTTGCTACCCCTCAAGCTTCACAAGATGAAGGAGAGATAAGAAGATGGAAAAGGATTTTGGAGAATGAAAGTTCACAAAGCGACAGGAGTGCAAGAACTTATTCCACTAAAAGGGTAGGAAGATTTGCAGCAATGTATGAGAGATTTAACGATATGATGCAATTGATCCAAGAGCGACAGAGAGCAACAATAGAGATGAACACTTCTATTACAAAATTTTTTAACACGTTAAAAATTGGTGCATCACAAAGTATTGGTACAGGTGCGTCACATCATGATGTTACGAATGCTTTGGAAAAATTATATACTTTGCCTGGTTTAGAGATTGGTACTCCTGAATTTTACTTTGCTTGCTTGTTAATTGAAAATCCGTAAAGAAGGGCCATTTTTTCGGTTTACCTGATGATATAAAGAGAGTTGAATACATAAAATTTACGTACAAGTATGACAAACAAAAAAATTAAACATAGTTTCTATATATGCATTACTATGTTTAGTTTATTATTTTTATTATTTGTGCACTTATGCTGATATGGTATGTTGTAAGACATTATGAACTTAGTTAACTTAATTTATTATATTTTGTTATATTGTTGGTAATCTATAATTTTATTACGTGTTATATTATTTATTTCTTTATATTTAGACATATATTTATTTAGAATATAATTTTACTTGTTGATTTGTAAGTATGGATGCTAAAGTTAAACAAATTATGTAAATTCTGCAAATTAAGCAATTTTTGGACAATGAGAGTGAGTTTTGAGATTCAGTTGCTTGTGTAGCGGCTTACATGGGAGTGTATTTTTTTAACCACATATACAAGGAATCATGTATGACTTCTTATCAAACAAGAGAACTATGGATGAATAAATTATTGATTGGTCATGAAAAGCGGTGTTTTAATACATTTAGGATGAATCAAAGTACATTTCGTCAATTATGTATGGTTGGAAAACAATTACGGTTTGAGACCTTTAGATAGGATGTCTATTTTGAAAAAAGTCGGTTTATTCATATATGTCCTAAGTAAAGGTTCCCCTAATAGAGATACCCAAGAGTGCTTTCAACATTCAGGTGAAACTGTGAGCAGAGTTTTTAAAGAAGTTTTGAGTGCCATGGATGGATTTTCAAGGGATTTACTTGTACCAAATGATCCCAAATTCAAGGAGATGCCACAGCAAATTGCCAATGATGCTAGATATATGCCACATTTTAAGATAATTCAATATGTTCTTACTCCTCCCTTCATTATATTTTTTATTAAAATTTGTTGTTTTATCATCTTATGATCATTGTTTCATATTAGGATTGCATTGGAGCTATTGATGGTACACATATAGCTGTAGTTGTTGCGGAAGAGGATCAAATGAGATATAGAGGGCGGAAAGGAATAACGACTACAAAGGTATTGACAACATGTGACTTTAACTTACTATTTACGTATGTTTTAGAGGGTTGGGAGGGATCAGCACACGATTCTAGTATTTTCCTTGATACAATTGGTAATCCGAGACTTAAATTTTCAAAATCACCGATAGGTAATTTTAAAATTTGTAGGAGTTGCTATTCATGATTTAGACTTTTTATTATGTCATCTATAATAATTATATTTCCTCTATGAACACTCAGGTAAATATTACTTGGTTGACAAAGACTATCCAGAAAAAGAAGGATATTTGACACCTTGCCTAAAGACAAGGTATCATCAATCAGAGTTTCGTGGTACAAATCCAAGAGGATCTCGAGAAATTTTTAATCGAGCTCATTCGTCATTGAGAAGTTGTATTAAGAAGGCTTTCGGTGTTCTTAAGACTCAATGAAAAATATTGGATAAAATGCCTAAGTATTCACTGATGGATCAAAATAGAATAATTTGTGCAGCTTTTGCATTGCATAACTATATTAGAAGAAGTGCAATTGGCGACCCAGCTTTTAACATCATCGATCAAGATCCTGAATTTATACCTCCATATATATTTTAAGATGTTGAAGTTAACTCTACGCAAGTAGGCGTTGAAGAACAGGGAACTAGAGAGATAACAACTATTCGTGATAAGATTGTTTCTAGTTTAATGACAGTTAGACATCGTTCTTAAATTGTTATAAACTTTTGCTTTAAATGATGATGTTCATTTCTTTTGCTCTATTTGATATGTGTTGTTA